>SKCR01005030.1:0-64876 GCA_019454045.1 Zanthoxylum bungeanum | reverse complement strand
AATGTAAATGAGGTTTCTTTAGAAGTGTTATGTAATCGGGTAGAAGTAATACTTGTGCTAGAGGGAGAGAGGAAAGAGAGAGATTTGTTCTAGGAACAATGTGTTAAGTATCCATCAGCATATCATTATTATATTTATTTACGCGCCTTATTATGTTTTTAGAAAGCATGTTTAAGGGTGTATGATGATGAGACCTTAACAAAGATAATTAATTGGTTGCCAATTGCACGCGAAAAAACCCTCAACATCATATTAAGCGTTTTTCCTTCTATTGAGTGATTCTTACTCAAGATCCAAGACTAGCATTGGTTTGTTGGCCAAAGTCAAGGCCTTTGTCCGTCGAGGATGTGTTTGAATCATGAAGGCTTTGTTCCATATTGGTGTCTTGTCCAAGTTGTGATTTGTTGGACAAAGTCAAGATCACTTCTTGTCCATCGACATTGATTACGAAGCTTTCCAAGGTCAATGGGTTCCGCTTAACTGGGATCACTAAGTTTGTTTTGCCAAAGCCAAGGCTTAGTTGATTCAGAGGAAAAAGGTTAGGCAATATATTGGATATATTGGCATATATAGGATATATGTTTCGGACTTGGATGTCCACCTACTGGATCTAGGAATTGGATGGGATCCAATTGATCTTAGAGATCTACCTAGTTAATTATCATACAATTTGTTGGCCAAAGTCAAGATTGTGTGATATTTAACGGGATCCTAGCCCACTAGGAAACAAGGTTTCCCGAGTACTCAACAGAGGGTTAGAGGCTCGCCGAAAAATAGTGGGAGGCAAGTATTAAATTTGCAATATTCGTTTTGTTACTTGCCATACGCGCTCATTTCAAATATTTCGTCAAATAAATTATTTATTAGTTGGACTAATATTTAATCGTTGTTTTAATTGAACAGTTGGACTATATTCTAACTATTTCATTTATAGTTGATTATATAATTGGATTATAGTAATCAATATATTTTAATTAACCATTTCAATTAATAGATGATTTTATAATTGGATTATAGTAATCAATATAATTGAATTTAATCAATTAAATTATAGTTGATTATATAGTTGGACTATAGTAATCATTATAATGAATAGTACCTAAATCGTTGATTCGATAGTTGGACTATTGGAATCAAAATAATTGAAAGATAAGTGTTTAAAACATAATCCTGGGTGAAAATATATTTAAACGACTTTAATTTTCAAATTGGGAATAAAAACTTCAGGATAGTCCTGAAAACCGAGAAGTTACTTTATTTGATATAGTGACGTCTCGAGCCTAAAAACGAAGTCGAGCAAATAGTAGAACATGATATTTGGAATAATCATGTGATGATAACTTTAGTGCTTAATACATTATGCTTGCCAAATAGACTCCTTAATTTCTTATTCAGAACTAAGGATTAGATCCTTATAGTATGATGTTGAAATTGAAGGATCTTCATAGATCTATCTTTAGATCTTAGAAGAACTAAATTGCAATAGAAAACTCTTGGAGAGTTAATGGCTATACTCAAGGAGACAAAGCCAAAGTTTGCAATAAGGCAAGAAGCGCAAGGCGCACCTTACTTCGATATTCTAGAAGGCCAAGGCTTGGCCAAAGGCTTATGGGGTGTGAAAAAGGGCAAAGGCAAAGTCATTATAATCTTATGGGAAGACAAATGACATATCCCAAAATGTCGGCCTAAAATGTGGCAAACGGGATCACGAAAGTGTGACTGCCGTATGGACAAGGCAGACATGAAGGAATTGAAGACGGGCAAGGCTCCGACTTCAAGTATGTTTGTTATAAAAATGTTCACTACTAGTATTAAAATTATATTTTAGATACTAAGTGTGGTACATGAATATGTACTGGTGTGCAGTATCTGCTGATTAGTAGGATACTGACTTCAGTTGAGATTAATCTGCGAATTGGAAACATGACGGAAGTCGTTGTTTTAACCGTAGAAACCTAAGTTTAGGAACTACCCTTGGGGTGTGTACTTAAATTAGGAAACTGTTAAAATGTAACTAGTTTGACTAGAAACATTATCTCTATATCAGAGTATAATCCGTTGCGGATATACCTTTATATTATAGAACACTAAAGTATTTTATTTTATAAAGATGATATTGAGATAAACACATTAGATGTGAATAACAGTATTTATATTTTGAATATAAATAAATCTAACATATAATATGACAAACAAATAGCTCAAACTGATTTGATCAGATGAGACTTATTTGAGGCATTGTTGTCTGGGACACAACTAAACAAGACTCGTATATCCACACTTTCGAAGAGTGGATACTAGGACGGATTTGATTCTATTCAAATGATGTATATGAATCTAGTTTATTAGGCAAAGTGCCTGAAATACTTTTTACTTGGTAAAAGTGTAAGTGCCACCGATCTGTTAGCCCTCGTTCATAGTGACGTAAGTGGGCCCATGTCTAGCTAAGCTAGAGGTGGATATGAATACTTCGAAATCTTTACGGATGTGGCATCGCGTTATGGTTATGTGTTTCTTTTGAAACATGAATCGGAAACTTTTGATAAATTCAAGAGTTTCGACACGAAGTAGACAGACAGACCGGCTAAAGTATTAAAACGTCATGATTAGACCATGATGAAAATACTTAAGCAATAAGTTTCTTAAATATTTGAAAGAGTATAGTGTTCTTTCAATGAGGACTCCTCCCGGAACACCTCAATTTGACGGTGTGTCCGAACAGAGAAACCAAATTTTGTTAGACATGATAAGGTTAATCATGAGTCGCTCTGAGCTACCATTTCCTTCAAGGGATAAGCTTTAATCAGTGCAAAACTTATTTTGAATAAGGTTCCATAAAAATCTGTTTGACAGACTTCATATTAGATATGAAAAGGAAAGAAACCGGGTTTTCTCATTCCTGAAGATTTAGGAATGCTAGGCATATGTTTGGATGATACCAAACTAGAACCCAAATCGGATAAGTGCCTAATAATGGTTATCCTAGGGAAACCAAAGTATAGTACTTAAACATCTCACAAGAGAACAATGTAATTGTTGCTCGCCATGTGGTTTTCCTAAGAGGAATACCTATATGCAGTGGTAAGTGGGAGGAAAGTAAAACTCGATGAAAATCAGAGTAATATTGTTCCAGGAACCGATTCCTTAATGGAACACAAATAATTTATCAAGGATGAAACTAAACCAATAATCTTCGAATACACAAGAGCCGCGTAGTCAGAGAGAGTCAGAAAACAACCTGGGAGGTATGGGTTTCTAATCTCACCTCGTAAAGATGTCAATCTTATTGAGGAACACGAACTAACTACGTATGAGGAAGTGATACAAGGTATCGACTCCCTATTATGGCAAAGTGCCATGATGTCCGAAATGGATTCCATGTAAATCAACCAAGTTTGGATACTAGTTGATGTACCAGAAGGCATTGTGCCTATTGATACTATATAAGTCTTCAAGGAAGACATACATGAAAGGCAACATACCAACGTACTAAGCTAGGCTTGTAGCGAAAATGTATCGTTATCAACATTGTGTCGATTACGACGAAACCTTTTAACTGTTGCCATGGTTAAATCCATTTGGATAATGCTTGCTAATGCTGTATGTTTTATTTATGAAATATGGCAGCTGAATGTCAAATCGCTTTCCTTAAACGGAAACCTTTTGGAGGATGTTTATAACATCCTGACGGTTTTGTCATACCAAAACGAGCAAACAAGGTTTGCAAGTTATTTGATCCATTTATGGATTGAAGCAAGCATTGCATTCTTGGAATTTTCATTTTGATGTAATCATAATAGTATATGATTTAATTCAAAACGAAAATGATTCTTGTGTATATAAGGAGGTTAGTGGGAGCGCACTGACAATGAATGTACTAAACAATGATGATATATCATTTCTTGGAAATGATATTCCCATAATAACAATCGGTGAAAGCTTGGCTTTAAAGAAAATTCTCCGTAGAATCTTGGGAGAAACAACTTTTATTCTAGGAATAAAGATCTAATGGGATAGATTTAAAGTTGTTAATACTCTCCGAGATCTCGTACATTGAAATAAATATACGCGACTTGGTGTCTCATATGCTTTGAGCATATGGAGTCACAATCGGGCCAATCCAAGTGATAATCATTGGATTTATGTTAAGAACATCCTTAAGTATCTTAGATGAACTAAGGATGCTTTCTTATACTATGGAGAAAGGGAACTTGAAGTGACTGGGCTTCACTGCTGCAAGTTTCCTAACCGATAAAACCGACTATAAGTCGTAATAACGGTACTATAAAGTTTGAATAACGGAACAATGAGCTGGAAATCTTCCAAGCAAGATACTGTTACCGAATAAACAACAAAAGCAGAATATTGCTGCAGGTGAGGTAGCAATAGAAGCCTTCTGGATTGATAATAATCCTAATTAGATCATGAGTAGTTCTGTTAGCAGCTGAGCTACGCTTCAGCACAGGCTAAAGAATTAATGGTCTCATCAACGATCCATATATATACTTCAGATATTCATCTGATTCGTTCGGATCATACATCGTGGCTATGTGATGATCGAATAAATCACATCAGATGATAACCTTGCAAATCCGCTGACGAAAGTATTTTCTCAGCAAAAGTTTGAGCGAACCGTACATAGTTCGGGTGTAGGACACTTGAGTGATTGGCTATAGGCCAAGTGGGAGATTGTTGGACAGTTATGACCAATAGCATCACTATTTGTATAGATCATGGTGTTGTTGTACAAATTAACTATGTGACAAAGGAAATTGCCCTTTTATCATTTGTAATTAGATTACCAAGATGTATAAATTATCATCATAGTGGAGATGATGATCACGTAGGATACGGAACTGGTGCTCTTATATGCTGCAGCTATCGGGATATTATGACTAGGTCATGTTTATCCGATTATAGAGACTAGTTACCAGAGATCCGATATGTGCTTCGTACGGGGCAGACACAATTCCAGCTCCAGGCCTTGCACGTGACATCCGATGCTGGATCGAAATACACAATACTACGTATACTACGCCTGATATAGATCATATATTCCTGTAAGGATATTTCTGGAGAATTGGGTAGGCATGGCGCTTTGCTAGAAGCCAACCTTGTCTTGTAAATCGGTAAAAACGTAGTACGAGGTACTTACGTGTTCGGATAGTCCGACGACCGAATTTACTGCCAACATATCCGGGGATCTCATGGGTCGCTTCCCGAAGATTCACCGATGACATATGACTCGCACATAATTATCTGGTATTAATTATAAGAGAGAGAAAATTAATCTGGGATTAATTACGGAGATATTTTATCAGGGATAAAATATAAGTTAAAGAGAGAGAACGATTAATTTGGAATTAATCGATAAAATAATATATTCTATATATTATACGAAATTGGATTTCGACGCGGAATTGAAATTAGATTTTAATTCGGGCAAACGAGTTAATTTAGAATTAATTCGTTAGCGATGTGAATAGTGATTTTGCTAGGCATAATTATTTAATTACGTCGCAACGGAAAATTCGTTAATTTAGAATATTGAACCCGAGCCCATGAGTGTGTGTGGGCGCACTCGCTTTGCGAATTAAAGTGCGGCCCACAAGTCACATCACGCGTCACATAACTCGTCATTCATGTGATGGATGTCTTATCACTTTGAGTGATTGACACAATGTCACTATTCATGATTGATGGAAGTGGTTGTGGCTTTAAATGGTTTGACTTTTGGAAAGCAAAATTTTTAAATGGATTTTTGAAATTCCTTTTAGTGTATTAGATACATATTTCCAACAACCTAACACATCTAAATCTCTCATTCCTCTCTTCTCTCTCACGCCTAAGGGGCATTCTTCTCCTTCTTTCACTGGTTTTGCCGAGAATGGCAAGGAGAAGCAAAGTGATTTTTGTGGCAAAAATTACCAAGTGCTAGCACACTTCCGGAGTCTTGCGAAGGTGATAGGGAACCGCATCCGTGAGAATGGAATCACATCACAAAGCTTGGAGCTTGAGATCATCCATGGCCGAAATTTGGAGGACACAAATACTGCCCACTGCCGAGAGCCTTGGAGGAGAAAAGCTTGGATTTTTGTGTTCAATGCATCGCTCAACCGCTCAATATAAGTATTCTGCAACTTCTTTGATGTATTCACATGTTGTTTCTATGCTTAAAATGATCCTTGGGACCTTAGAGAAACCCAACAAGAAGTAAGTTACCTTATTTGTGCTCTCCATAAGATAGGCAAATGGACCGCACTTTAAAATACTCTTATAATTTTAAGTTTGTTTATTTAAGTTCGAACTTAGTAAAACATAATAAGAGCATCAATGGACCGTGCTTTAAAAAGACCATAGGGTCTGATTATTTCAACGTAAAACGATCTACGTAAGTAAAATATTTTCAATGAAAATCATTTATGGAAAGAAAAGTATTTGTCAGTGTTTGGCTATCGCCTGAAAATATTTTCCGGAAAATAGTTTCTGATATTTAGCGCATCAATTTTTTTTTTTCAAAATATATTTTATGGTGGGTAGAAGTAGGTATAGCAAAAAACTTCGAATTTGGTCCAGGTATACCTAGATCCGGATCCACATAGGTTTGGAATTCCGGGACCTAGGTCCATAATTTTATAAATTTCATACAAATATAATTGAAAAAAAAAATTAAAATAAGTCAAATTTCTAGATCTAATCCGGGTATACCCAGATCCAAAATTCCAAGGACCCGAGTCCACAATTTTATACCAATATAATTGAAAAAAGATTTAAAAAATATGGATTTCCGGATCTAGTACGGCTATATCCGGATCTGAACTGAGCATATCCGCATCCGGATCCGGATATTTTTCATGAATCTGGATAGGATTCGAATCCACCAAAACATATCCCGACCCTGATCCATGTAAATTCTGGTCTTAGTCTGAATTTTTACATTCGTTGAAGTAAATTATGAAAATTTTGGACAAAATAAAAAAATATCCGTAAAATGATTTACAAAACGACTCTACTTTTTCATTGACCAGAAAATAATTTACGTTGACTAAATTTTCTGTAAGTGTCTCAAACATCGTTAAATGTGGAAAACGTTTTCAAAAAAATCATTTTACAACCAAACAAACGGACTCTAAAAGTTTAAAAAACTGATTTTTTTTTTCTAAAATCTTAAAAATATTAATAAATAATACTTTAATTGGAGGTGATCTTTTCAAAGTCTGGTCCATTTGGCCACCTTAATCTAGAGCACTTTGGGTCCCAATGGGACTCATCACAAACATATAATGTGCATATTTCCTACAATGTCATGAATTGGCTGTAACACCCCGCCAGAGGCAGAATGCTACCGGCAAGAGACAGGATTGACTCATCTCCCTAAGCCGATAATTTACAAAAATTCGGCATGATGTATGCTAAAACCGGACAACCTGGATCTCAGTCCAGCATCAAAGCGATCCTGAAATAAACATCATATATCAAAATGAACCTCAGGTCCACACCGACACATCAAAAATATTACCTAAGGGCTTCGTGCCCATATCATCTATCAACACTCAAGGGCTCTGCCCACAACACCATAAGAAATCAAAACATTTATTTAATATTTACAAATAGCTTGCTCATCACGACAAATAAAATATCAATCCCAAATCCTACACTTCTAAAGTTTATCCAATGACACTTGTGAGGGTGACTGCCACTTTGGAGATCCGCGTCTCGAGCATGACTTCCAAAACTGACCCATCTGGAAGCCAACCTGCAACATTAGCAAACTGATTTCGTGTGAGTTTTAAAAACTCAGTAAGTAACCATTCTAGTATTATAACAAACAAGTCAAATAATTATGACAAACAAACAAATCAAACATATCAGCAATTTATCAGAATTATTAAATTGTTACAAATTTGAATTTATTAACTTGTATTACCCTTTATTCTTAACTCATGCCAAATTTTCTCATTTACATATCCACATATGTGCTAATCTAATAGCTAACATCCAAAGCATACAAAGCAAAACTCGAATACCATAGTATATCGTTCAATATCAAATCCATTTCAATAACGTGAAACATGAAGTCATACATCTATACTTTTATCATAATTATCTAACTTTGAAATATCATCAAAGCGGTATGTTAAATAAACTTTCCTCAATACCAAAACAAACCTCATTAACTTCCTTTAATTACAATAACCTTACAATGGCTTTACATTCAGGATTCATATGCATTACACATACCGTAGCACACCTCTCTTATATACATGTCAAAAATAATTCCAAAATTCTTATACATATACATACATACCAATACAACTTAACAAACACATTTTATAACATCTAATACTTATATTAGTTTTCAAATTCATTCATTCATTCATTTCACATAAGCATTCACCATCCATATAATCTACGAGTTCTATCATACACATACATACATACAGTCACACACAAAATCATCGTGCAACCAACCACGAAGCACACATAACTGCCAATACATCAAAGAAAACATAACCAAACAATACATACATATGGCTGGCTGGCTTGTACATACAATGCTCGTACGAGACTCATTACCTATTTTAAAATAGGTATGAGATGAATTCCGTCCAAATAGATTCCTAACCAGCTCGACTACTATACCATGAAATCATCAACCAATTAAACGTACATTCATGCATACATATCACGACACACCAAACTCATCGCACGACTTCTCATACACAAGCACATCCATAACAAACACTCTAAAACATCATTCAAACACTCACATATATACAGATGTTTCAAACATACGAATATACGTATTACTTCAATTTCAAGTACCATAGCCTTTATCAATCTTCATGTCTTAACATCATATGCATATACGAATACATGTTCATATACTTATACCTTTCCATATTCATTTATATACATGCGTTCATATCGATACATGTTCATATCCTTACATACATCTATACATACACATACCATTAAAAGTCCATGCAATTACATGCACCAAAACATACATGTAGCCATTAAACTCATCAATCTTTTCAAAATACATATCATAGCATTATCCTTGAACATTCCGCTTCAAGACACATTAATACATACATTATCATTATCAAACTACTCACTTCATTTCATAGCAATAATGACAATTCATACCTGTGATGGTTGACTAACTCAACTATACACGATCTCGAAATCCTTTCTCAAATCCATCTTGTAACTATCCTAAACCTTTCAATCGTCTCCTCATAAGCACATATATATATATATATATATATATATATATATATATATATATATATATATATGTTTAAAAAATTACGAAATGAATAATTTGAGAACTCATCACATGGGTTACTTACCTGGCTTCGCAAACACCTCAGGTCTTAGTCAAATCTGTCAAAACAAATCGTAAACATTGTTAGAATCAAAACTTATGAAATTCTCGACTTAACTTTGACAAAGTGCCGGATCTTTCCGGGACAACCCAAATAAGTCTAATTTCAATGTTTTCAGTTCCAATTGTCTTAAAACATAATTACAAACTAATGCAGGCCACTAGTTAACTTAAACTCTCGGTTTAAGCATTTTTTGGAAATTCTTATGAAAAGGTTTTCGCGAACACAATGGAAGGGTCCCGAACCCTCCGAACCTACCCGGATTTATCCAAACAGGTTCGTAATATCAAAAATAACTCAGAACTATCGTTAAAATCAAATCACATCATTCTACACAAAAACCCACTTTTACCGAAAACTTGCACATTCTATCGGATCGATCAAACTCGTTCTGTTTTCACTCGGATTCTACCAATTGCACATATTCAATATATTAATACTCAATCAATTCAATTTATATCATTACGCTACTCTACGAAGCTAATGGATACATCCGAATATTTAGTGAAATATTTGAAATTAGAGACTTTTACCGTGAGGTCTTACAGAGATTTCGAGGGCATATACGGACTCCAAACGATCCCATGAACGCATTGGAATTGATGGAATTCCGATCGGATCTACTGTTCACCATGGGTCACTATCCATCTGAATCTTCCTCTCTCGTTTCACGTGTAATCGAGCACGGATCGAAAAATCATCACTGTCATCTTGTAGTACTCTCCGAGAGCTTCGATTTGGCGAGTGGCTTGGGCCGTGAAACGAAGTGACGAACCAAGATCGGGATACCCAAGACCTCGTATTTCTCTCTCCTTATCGCCGTTTGTCGGTGTTTTTGGCGTCGCCGCCGGCCACCGTTGGATGCAGGGTGGTCAGGCACTCCCACTGGCATCGTCGAGACGGCCGGTCGTGGCTAGCTGGTCACCGGCGCGATGAGGCCATCGCCAATCCCATTTGGAGAAGGGGTGCGTGCGTGTGTGTTGTAGAGAACATATGCAATTTTTGTAATTTCCTTTTGAAAATTTTGATTTGGCCCTCGAAAATTACAGTTAGGTCCCTATCCTAGGGCTTTCATGGAAATTTACACTTTTGAAGCCTTTCTGATGTAAATTTTGAAAAGTGTTCAACATGAAAGTTGTTCGTCTCGGAAAAAAAATTTGATGGATTAAAAATCAGCTCAATCAGAGTTTGTTTAGTATCTTTATAACCAAAAAAAGAAACCTGTAAACGTATAACGATATAATCAGGAATCGCGTAATCGGTTCTCGAAACCACACGTTTTCGAACGTGATGAATCTTCACTTTAAAATATTTCGATATATTTTCTAACACATAAACTCTGATTTTTGATTACCATCCCGTTCCAAATCCTTAACTTTAATTTGAAAACTTTCCCGCACTGTTCCGAAAAACCCGGTATATTACATCGGCTTAAAAGAATAATAATATTTCTGAACAATATTTTAAAAACTCTGGTGATTGAATCGGTAATCTAAAAAGTTTAATAAGTTATTGGTTCGATCAGTTGAACTATTTTGGTTGAACCGGCCGAATTGGCTGACGTCATAAATAATTTTAATTAATTAAAAAATGTTTAAATTTATTTTTTGGTTTAAATTTTTTTTCCTTAAGAACCGGTTGGGCTGAATCATGTTGTGACTAATTTTTAGGGTTAAAACAGACCGAACTCATGGTCGACTATCAGTTCAATCGGCTGATCCAATTTTAAAATAATAGTTTTGAATAATATAATTTTATTATATGATATATAAAAGACAAACTAGAATTTTTATATCATTTTATATTAAAACCTTAAATAAGACGAAATGGTCAAAGGAATAATCCAAATTATTATAAAATAATTAAACTAACTTAATCATGGTATAATAAGGAAAGAAAATAATACTGAAATTGGAAATTTAGGAAAAAAAGATAAAAACCTAATGAAAATTATTATAAAATAATTAAAATATATTAATCAGAGTAAAATAAGAAAAGAAAATAATACTAAATCGGAAAAAATTAAAAAAAAAAAAGATAAAAACCCTAGAACAATCTCAAACAATTAGAAAGAAACTAATAAATGCTATTTGAGGTATTTTAAAGAGGAATTTAGAAATGATATGTGGAACTAAATCGAAGTAGCCGGTCATGACCAAATGTATCTTCTCGTTAGCTTCAAATCAGTTTATTATGAGTTGAAAATGGACATTGTTGAAGACTGATTTTCATTCCAGGGGCGATCCGGGAAAATCGATTCCTTGAACAAAATCTCCCCCAAGCAGTGAATTTATTCGGTTTGTTGGGAACCAAAGCGAACTTGGCAAGCGAACAGAAAAACACGCAGATAAGATGTAACGACCGATAATCTCGATTACTGTTACATTGTGGAATGAGTGTTACATGATATAAATTATGTTTGATATATACACTCATGAAGTGACTTTGGGGACAATTGGTAAATTCCTCGAAATCCCGATATGAAACCATACGATGTTCCATTCCGGATAGCCCATGGTATTTAGACCATAACTTTCTCATACGAACTCTGATTTTTCTGAACTTTATATCTTCGGCAAGCTAGGATCGAGACCTACAACTGGTATGTTGAATATTTTTCCAAATTCGAACCAGAAATAAGTCAAAAATATAATTAATAAATTTATATGAATAGCACCCGAGGACCATTCTAGTAAATTCTCAAAGCTTCTCTAAATTTCTAAATTCTTCTCCAACTTTACCAAATTTCAAATAGCCCATGTATAAAAGGGGAATATTATTCCAACATCCCCAAAATTGAAAGAGAAAGAAGAAAAACATGGGAGATAAAAAGAAGAGGGAAAGAAAAGAATGAGAGAAGAAGGAAGAAGAAGGAAAGAGGAGGAGACAAATATTAAATCCTCACAAGCTAAGAAGAGGATTGACAACAATTGAGAGCTTGAAGAGTGAAGGAAATCAAGTGAAATGAGGTAAGGAAAACTTGACATAAAACTTGGATTGTAAGATTCTAAGAGTATGATGACAGAATAGAGCTATTGGTATGCTAGGGGATGAATCTTAGTGATTGTTAAATAAAAAAATTGATTTTAGGATTAAATGTCCAAAATTTGGAAATTTTAAGTGTTGAGCTAAAATAAAAATGATGAGATTAAAGAGTTGTTTGATGATGTTATTCGTATAGAATATGTGAAGTTGAAGTTTAATGGGATGGATTGTGTAATGGTTTTAATATAGAAGTGTTGGTAATACTTTTGGGTAAAATAGATATTGGAAAGCAAAGTGTTGGAATTCTGAAAAACGGGCTGGCGTTGCGACGCGCAACCCTTGCATCGCAACGCGTATTGGAGAATTTTCACAGATTCGTTTCTGGAATTTTGAGCATCGTGACGCCTAGGGCCTTGCGTCGTGACGCGAAGATAGAAGATGCTCACTGGTTTATCAACATGTGTGAGTGTCACGAAGACATACTTACTTTTCCGCATTAGGGCGTTAGCCAAATTTTCTTTCAAATATGTTTTGACAAAAGATGATTTGAGAAATTTTTTTTAAATAAAGCTTAAGTTCTGTGATTTCGAGGCATGGAGGAAAAATCTACCTCAGTATGTAAGTTGATTCAGATATTGAATTGACCGATATAGATATTGTATGCACAAGCAGTTCAGGACTAGGGATGACAGATGCCCCTAGATCCTAGATCCTAGATTCAGAGTCTGGAGGGTAGCATAAATCCGCACCCCGACTCCAAATTGTGACTTGGGGGACGTCGATACGTAACGTCCCAAGACCATTAGATTTCAAGGGTAGGGGGACAGCGATACTTAACGCCACTAGACCCTAGTTTCAGGGACATGTGGTGGCATCATTTGGGGATGGCGATACGTAACGCCCCAATGTCATGGATTTGTAAACGTGCAAAAACATAAAACACAAGACACACACATGCAATGGGAAATACAAATGCACCATCTGAAAAGAGTTACACCGAAGTGCACTCTCATCATGCCTGTCAGGATCAAGGCATTCAGAAGTATAAGGGAAGACATCTCGCTTCCTCATCCAAATTTTCTTAGGAATCTCTTCCACTTGAGAATTCCTAGTCAACACAGCAAGTTTCTCACCAAGGAATTGAGCTTGTTTGGTTAGTGCAGAAACTTGAGAAACTAGATTTGAAGAATCAAATCTAGGTGACACACTTTTAGGCCTATTCTTTTGCTTGTGCAACATGAAGCACTTAGGCTTAATGTGTCCTGCCTTGTCATAGTGATGGCAAACAGGCACAAACCTCGGATGAGAGCGAGGTTTACCCAATACACCTCTAGATCAAGGTTGGTTCACAGGACGAGGAATAACATGACTGCACTCAACAGGTTTCTTGTCTAAATCATGTTTAGGAGAGTTAGACGCAGCTCTAGATGTTGACGCCTTATCACAGTTAGGCTCAAAACTAATACCTAACATGCGGTCCACTTTTTTATTCCTACTAGAAAATATAGACAACTGGGTTCTAGCATTTTCAAGTTCAGTTTCTAATATTTGGACTCTATCAACTAGACCTCTATTCCTCTCCTCCAGGTCATCTACCATCAAGAGACTTTGCTCAAATTTGGCTTGAGCTTCATTCTTTTCTAGCTCAACTAGTTTCAGCCTCTTATTAACCTCTATATTAGTCTTCTTAATAGCTAAACTCTCATTAAATAGTTCAATATAAGCTACTTGAAGACTTTCCTCATTAACAGACTCGTCGAGAGAGACTTCTGATTCAGCATCATTAACAACTATCTCTCTCTCATCAGTCACACTAGCAGTAAAGGCCATATAATTGCCTTTAGGAGAATCATCACCTTCAGAATCACTAAGGGATGCTGCCATGGTTTTCTTGCCTTTAGCCCTAAGGTATATGGGACACTCAGATCTAAAATGCCCATACCTTTTACATTCATAACACTAGACATCGCGGGATCTACTATCCCTATCCTCTCTAGACTCTCTCTCGCTATGCCTACTCTCTCTAGGCTCATCCTCCCTATCCCTGTTACTGTTATGGCCACTCTTCTTCAGCTTAAGAAATTTTCTAAACTTCTTTGCAAACAAGGCCAAATCATGATCCGTGAGGTTATCCTCATCACTAGACGAACCATGAACAACTTCCTTCGCGATCTTCATCGCTATATTTTTGGGCTTTAGATGCCCATGAAGTTTATGCTCATAAACCTGCAGTTTTCCTACGAGGTCTTCTAAATTAAGTTGATCAAGGTCATTACTTTCCTCGATGGCGGTGATTTTGGGTAGGAACTTATTAGGCAAGGATCTAAGGATTTTCCTAACTATCCTACTGGTAGGACTAATCTCACCTAAGTTAAAGCTTGAGTTAACGATATCGTTAATCTCAGCATAAAATTCATTAAAGGTCTCATCATCCTTCATTCTAGCGACCTCAAACCTAGTAGTAAGATCCTTGAGTCTATTATTTTTAACAGATAATGTGCCCTCATGAATAGTCTATAGGATGTCCCAAGCATCATTGGCTATCTCACACATTGAGATTCTCCTAAACTCAGCAGAACACACATCACCATGTATAACATTAATTGTCTTGTTGTTCCTATTGCTAGCATCAAATTCGTCTTTGGTCCAGGTAAATTTGTCTTTAGGGGAAGAGACCCCATCAACAACAACAACTGGAGGTTTCCACCCATGTTCAACATTCATCCAGACCCTCTCATCTAAGGACTTAAGGAACGCTTTCATGCGAACCTTTCAATGTAAATATTCAGTGCCATTAAAAAATGGCGGACAATTCAAGGGTTGACTACGTTCCATAAGTAATGTGTCAAGGATCGAGTTCAGTCTCTGATACCAATTGAAAATTTACGATTAGCCTAGGTTCTGACCCTATGGAATCTCAACAAGCAACCATAATAACCAACAATTAAAATATGCTCTAAATATAAAAACAATAGCAATAAGTTAAAGCAGCAAATATAAATCAAACAAATAAAATCAACACAGGTAATTTTGGTGACGAAATAGAAAACTCTTGCGAGTAAAAAACACTCCGGGTATATCGGCTAACAGCCCAATCCACTATATAGAGAATAACTTACAGCGATGGTCAAGACCTATGGTGGCAACTCCACCGACTCAAGTACCTCAATACTGTAAGAACTCAAGGCAACTCCTCAAGCCCGTGACCCAGGGTTTTCTTCAGGGTCTCTGAAGTCTCTGAGTAGATTGTATCACCTCTGACACCGAAACTCCGACTACCAAGCTTGCCACTCAAACGCACAACGAACGGATGCTCTTTGGAATGATCCCGTTCGAACCCAACAAGAACGTGCCTCGAACGTTTGCTCTCTGGAATGATCTCGTTCGAACCAAATGGAGAACATATCACTAACGCCTTATGTTCAAACCAAATAACGAACGCAGCACTAACGCCAATCATTCGAAACGATTCTCTGAAATCCCGAATAATCAGATATCTCAAGAAGAACGCATGTCTGATGTACAGCAGTCAAAAACCAGTCCAATTGCACAAAGATATTCACGACTAATTACAACTCAATTGAACTTGTTTTGTCACTGACACATGCCAATAAAAATGGAACTAACATTTTCCAATGCAGAAAAGTATGCTGACAGTTTTGATTTTTACAGTTACAATCATATCTTACACAACATGCACTGAGGTCGTGCTACGTTGCAGCAACTGTGGACGCACTCCGGTGCCATATCCGCCAAGTACCGGTCCAGATTGCGGTCATCAATCCTACAAAATCTGGTGCACTGCAAGCACATTATGGTTCGATGATGTAAACGGAACATCCTACATGATCACATCTATCAACCCTTTAACCCAGCGGATAATTATCGGGCCAGCTGGCCTAGCTGGTAGCACTTGCATTTCAAGCGACATACGTACTCAAGACATTCAACTTGATGACAATCTCCCATTTAACATCACGAGCAGTAACACTGTTATGTTATTCAACTGTACGGACGCAATGCTGAACTTGCAAGGGCCAATAAATTATTCATCAAATTATATATGTCACAGCTATATCAAAGACAAAGCATCTGCGTGTATGAAAATATCACTGTGTTGTGTGTTTAAGACCGGAGGATCGCATACAGCAAATACGGTGAGCGTGCACAAAGGAGGCTGTGCAGCTTATCAGATCTTTGTGAACTTAAACACCATCAATTGGGTGTCGGGGAAGGCATGGCCTGAGCCTGGGATGGAGTTGGAGTGAGAGTTGCCACCGGAGCCATTTTTTAAGATTCCAGAGGATTGCAAGGATTTGTTGTATTCAAATTGCTTTGCTGATCTGATGTATCCTGGGCTGAAAATGTACTTATGCAATGTTGGGTTTAAGTGGGATCCTGTCAACGTATTGTGTCAAAGTAAGTTATCATAATTTGTTGGGTTATTTTTTAGTTATTTGTTTGTTAGCTTTATTTTAACAGTTAGGTTTGTAAATTTTTTTTTTTTAATATTCAATACATCATTGATGTAAAAGCTTTAAGAGAAAACATACCGTCTTTATATAATATATATATATATATATATATATATATATATATATATTTTACGATTACAAATTTTACTTTCAATCTATATGATGTGTTTTTCAAAAACTATGAATAATTTATATATATTGAAAAATCACATTTATCTTTTGAACATTAAAATTTGTTGTGATATAAACAATCACTATAGAGGAGAAATGAGAGGAAAACTCTTCTTTATTACACAAATAAAAGAATTACATAGCTTAAACAAAAGTTTTACAAAAATCCTCTCAAACACTCTTTACTCTATATATTTCTCTCTGGTTTTTGGGATACTTAAGAAGTGAATTGTGGCACTTTTTTATTGGGCCAAAACGTGTGCTACAGTGCCACAAGTTTTGGCCAACTTCCATCAGCTGGCCAATTTGGCCAGCTAGAACCTAGCATGAATGCAATTTGCATGCATGTTATAATCCAACAAATCTCCCCATCGGTGAAGATTTGCCCTAAAATCTGAGCTAACCATCAATCCCCCAAACCGGATCCTCAAAAGGATCCACCCTTGGCTACATCTGTATGACTGCCTACGTATCATGAGCTGGGATCAAGCCAATCATAGTTCTCTATATCTCCATACTTTGACTATATGGAGAGTTTTGTCATCCTGGCTATGGCACGACAGATTTCAAGCTTCTCATTCGGTAAAAGTTTTGTGAACATATCGACACCATTATCATCGGTGTGAATCTTTTTTAGTTCTAACAGCTTTGAACTCATGACATCCCATATCCAGTGATAACTCATATCGATATGTTTAGACATCGAGTGAATAGTAGAGTTTTTTACCAAGGTAGATAGCTCTCTGACTATCACAGTATAAAGTGTACTTCTCATGCTTGAAGCCCAATTCCTGGATAAATTTCTTCATCCACAATAATTCCTTGCAAGCTTCCATTACTGCAATGAATTCAACCTCTGTTGTAGAGAGTGCAACACATCTCTGCAACCTTGACTGTCATTCCACAGCTCCCCGAAGTAGACTTACAAGTATCCACATCACATGCTATATCTGAATCAATGTATCCCATTAACACTGACTTATTGCTTCCAAAATATAGTCTCATTTTGGATGTGCCTCGTAGATATCGCATTATCCATTTGATAGCATTCCAGTGTTCTTTTCCTGGATTTGACATAAACCGGCTGACCAATCCAACTGCGTGTGCTAGGTCTGACCTTGTGCACACCATGGAATACATGAGACTTCCCACTGCTGAGGTGTATGGAACTTGTTTCATTTCCTCCTTCTCTGTCTTAGTAGAGGTACTATGTTTCGTACTCAATCTAAAGTAGGTAGCAAGAGGAGTGCAAACTGCTTTAGCCTTGTCCATCTGAAATCGCTGAAGTACCTTCTCGATATACTCGACTGTGACAAATATAATTTCTTGGTTTTTCAATCACGATCGATCCTAATGCCAAGAATCTATTTCCTGGCCCCAAGTCTTTCATCTCAAAAGACTTACTCAATTGTTGCTTCAAATCATTAATCCTCGATTGATTCCGACCAACTATCAAGATATCATCTACATAAAACAGTAAGATGATAAAGTAATAGTCAGAAAATTTGTGAACGAAAACACAATGGTCTGAAGTAGTCTTCTTGTATCCTTGCTCCCCCATAACTGACTAAAACTTCACATACCACTGTCTCGGTGCCTATTTCAAACCATAAAGGCTTTTCTTGAGTCTGCACACATGGTCATCTTTTCCTTTGACTCTGAAGCCTTTGGCTGCTCCATATAAATTTCTTCTTCCAGATCCCCATGAAGAAATGCGGTATTGACATCCATCTGCTCAATCTCCAAGTAAAGACTTGATGCTAAACTGAGTACCACTCTGATGGATGACATCTTTACAACTGAAGAGAAGATTTCATCAAATTCAATGCCTTTCCTCTGATAGAATCCCTTGACAACTAGTCTGGCTTTGTACCGGGGTTGTGAAGTGTGTTCTTGTTGCTTCACTATGTACACCCATTTGTTCTTCAAAGCTCGTTTTCCTTTTGGCACTTTCACCAACTCGAAAGTGTGATTGTCATGCAAAGATTTCATCTCATCTTGCATGGCTTCCTCCCATCTTTCCTTGTTCTATGTTTCCACAGCCTCCTTGTAGCTCTCGGGTTCTCCCCCGTCAGTAAGCAGCACATACTCATATGCATAGTATTTCATTGAAGGTCGCCTTTCTCTGTCATATCTTCTTTGTGGAACTGTTGGTGTAGCTTCTGGTACTAGTGGTTGATCATGATCATCATCTCTGGGAGCTTTAACACTTGTACCCTCATGATTGGGAACCTCATCTTCAACATGTACTGGCACCGATATATGAGGTTATTGATTCACATCAACATTTCTGTATTGATGGGGCATTGTCTTTAGTTCTTTTCTGATATCTTCTATAGTCTGATCTTCAACGAAGACAACATCTCGGCTTCTGAGAATCTTCTTCTCAATAGGATCATACAGTTTGTAGCCGAAATCATCCAGACCATAGCCAATAAAGACACATTGTCACTTCTTTGCATCAAGTTTGGATCTCTCGTCCTTTGGGATGTGTACAAATATTTTGCACCCAAAGACATGTAAGTGTTCATATGACACTTCTTTTCCTGTCCAGACTTGATTAGGAACATTACCTTTTTGTGCGACTGTTGGTGACATGTTCAAAACATGTACGGTTGTGCTGAGTGTCACCCCCCAAAATGTCTTCGGTAGCTTGGCTTGTGAAAGCAAGCTTCTGACCCTTTTCACATAAGGTTTTGTTCATCCTCTCAGCTAGGCCATTCAGCTGAGGTGTCTTGGGAGGTGTCGTTTGATGTTGGATTCCTTGCATCTTATAGTACATATCAAACGGGCCTCTGTACTGTCCCTATTATCTGTTCTGATGCATTTTAGTTTCTTGCTGGTTTCTCTCTCTACCAGGGCATGAAACTCCTTGAACACTCTCAACACTTGATCTTTTATCTTCAAGGTGTATACACATATCTTCCTTGAATGATCATCTATAAATGTCATAAAATAAAGTGACCCACCAAGTATTCTTTTCTGCATCAGACCACATACATCTAAATGTATGAGATCAAGTACCTTTGGATTTCGTTGAGGCGGGGAGCTCTGGAATGACACTCTATTCTGCTTTCCAGTAATGCAGTATTTACACTTTTGTAAGTGTGAGTTCTTCAATCCGGGAAGAAAATTCCATCGGCTCAATACTTCCATCCCTATTTGACTCATATGACCGAGCTTTTTATGCCATAGCTCGCTTGTCTCATCACTGTTGACTGTATTTATGCTGCCATTGGAAAGTTTAGCGTGCATCAAATACAATGTTGAGTCTTTCTTACCATGTGCCATCACCATTAATCCTTTAGTGAGCTTTCATGTGTCGTCACTAAAGGTGCTACAGAGGCCTTCATCATCCAGCTTGCCTGTTAAGATCAGGTTTAACCGGATATTTGGGATGTGCTTGACTCCCTTCAACACCAGCTTTGTCTCGTTTTCTGTTTAAGGTAGATGTCTCCAATACTGACAGCTTAGGACTGGCCGTCATTCCTCATTCTTACAGCTTCGTAGTCACCTGTTGTGTAAGATGAAAAGAAGTCTATGTGAGATGTGGCGTGTATGAATGCGCCACTATCTATCACCCAACTGGTCTTGTGGCTGGCAAGATTAACAACATTTTCCTCGTAGATAATGAGGAATTCTTTGGAGGTGGTGTCAGTGGTGGTAGTAGTAACTCTTTCTTGTTTAGAGTCACTATATCTTCCGTTGTTGTCCTTGGACTGCTCGTTCTTCAATTTGTAGCAATCCCTCTTCATATGGCCTTTCTTTTTACAATGGTAGCATTCTATATCTCTTGTTCTTGATTTTCCCCGGTGCTTGTATGATCTACCTAGGCCTCGGCTTTTACTCCTCCCCTTTCTGTTAGTCTTCTCAGTCACTAAAGCTTCTGAGGTTGAGGCCGATGTCGTCCCTTGCATTCTCATACTTTTTTCTTCCTCGAAGATTCTGGTTTTTTCCATCTCCACTGTGACTCTCTCATCTGAGGCTGAATTTATCACCATGGATCTAAACGTTTCCCAAGATTCTGGTAACGTATTTAAGAGTATTAAGTCATTTACCTCATCATCGAAGTCTATGCCCAATCCAGAAAATTCTTTCATAGTGCCGAGGAAATCATTGATATGGTCCGCCACAGGTGTACCTTCATTGTATTTCAACCCCATCATCTTCTCGATGTAGTATAGCTTGTTGTTGCTAGTCTTTGCTCGAAAAAGCTCCTCCAGCTTTCTCCATAAGACACGTGCATTAATATCTTCACTAATATGATTCACTATATTATCGTCGATCCATTGACAAATAATATTGCATGTCTTCTAGTGAAGTATATTCCACTTTTCATCGGACATTGCTTCTGGTTTCTGCTCCAGAAAGACTGATCCATCATAGTCCTTCACATATAGAAGGTCTTTTATCCTTCATCTCCATATGAAATAATTGGTGCTTATTAACAAAATTATTTTTCCGTTGCCCCCATCCATTATAAAAATTCAAACCAGAATTTCAAAAAACGGAGCTCACCGTTTGCGTCCGGAATGGTCGAAAATGGTGGAAATGACACTTTATTTGTCAAAATTCGACACATGGACCAAAATGCAAATTTTCAGAAGTTACAGGGGTAAAGTGTAATTTCTGAAAGTTCAGGGGCAAAAATATAATTTTTAAAAAGTATAGGGACCTTTCTGAAATTTACCAAAATTTTTGCTGACATGGCACTGATGCTGACGTGTCAGACACAGAGCGATGACGTGTCGGCTGACTGTATGACACATGGCTGCTGACTGGTCTGCTGACGTGTCCTGTTGATTGGGCTGCTGACTGTGCGTGACGGCTGACGTGACGCTGACTAGACGATGATGTGGCAGCTGACTCAGCGTCTTCAAGCTTCAGCAGCGCGTGAGGCGCATGATGCGCATGACGGCGAGTGGGGAAGGCTTTGTTTGGTGCGTGCGGCTTCCCTGGACCTCCGTTCGTTCGCCAGAAAATACCACCGTGCTCGTCGCGTTGTCAAAAAACTGCTAGTATGCTCAAAACCGATTTTTGACAACTTTCATCGGAATCGGTTTTCCGAACCGAAGCTCTGTTTCTGAGTTTCGGGATCCCTTCGTGTAACATTAGCTCCTGATACCACTTGTTGTGATATAAACAATCACTATAGAGGAGAAATGAGAAGAAAACTCTTCTTTATTACACAAATAAAAGAATTACAAAGCTTAAACCAAAGCTTTACAAAAAAACCTCTCAAGCACCATTTACTCTTTATATTTCTCTCTGGTTTTTGGGATACTTAAGAAGTGAATTGGGGCTCCTTTTTATAGGGCCAAAACGTGTACTACAGTGCCACACGTTTTGGTCAACTTTCATCAGCTGGAACCTAGCATGCATGCAAGTTGCATGTATGCTGTAATCCAACAAAATTATAGGGTCAAGGTTTTGCCCATCCCTATCTTTTTGTATTTAAACTACATTCTGGTGTAAAGGATAATTAAAAAGAATTAAGAAGCTGAATAATAAAAATGAAAGATATTCATTCTCCTTCTATCAAACATCAAACCGAAAGTACATCTGATATTTTCTAGGTACCAAAATAATAAGTTGTTTATGGAAGATATAGAAACAAGAAGGGATTGGGATCTAGTGCTCATCGAAAAATTTGCTGATATTTGCTTAGTTTTTAGGGATCTATTTACATGTGTAATACATTTTTTACCCCATCAGAACCTTTAATAACACTATTCATATGCTTCAAGACATTTTGCATTAAATGCCATGTACAAAGCCCATGGTAAGTATTAGGCATCACATGTGAAATAGCTTTAGTCATCGTAGTATCTTGATCTGTGAAGATAGTTTTTGGAGATGTCTCAGACATTGCCTTTAAAAATATTTCAAACAACCAAATAAATGAATCAGTAGTTTCATCATACATCAAAGCTGCCCCAAATATAATTGTCACTCGATGATGATTAAATCCAACAAATGTTGTAAATGGTCGATTTTTTTTGTTAACTCTCTAAGTTGTATCAAAACTTATAACATCCCCGAATTAGCCATAATCAATAATCATTTTAGCATTTGTCCAAAATATATTAGTGATATGTTCCTCATTGTCTAGCTGCATAGCGTAGAAAAAATGATGGATTTTTCAAAATTTGATCAGAAAAATACTTTAATAAATATCTTGCTTCTCCATTCGCCAATTTTTTTTGTCTCTTTAATCTAAGATAGTTCTTTTGATCTAATTTTGTGTATCCAATAGATACTCATCCTCCGACTTGTCTGCCCATCAACTCATATGCAGATTTAAGTGAAATCCCAGATTCCTCTATCAAGTCTCTTTCTATTGCTTGTGAAGCTATAATTTTTCTCTCAGAAGGTAGCATATATACACACTTGCATAACAAGCGAATGGTTATGAGAAGCAATAAAATGATGAACAAAGTAATTATTCTTCTTCCTATTTAACTTGATAATTAATCGAGCATCACATCATGTTCTCGTTTCCGCTCTATATTTTACTTTTGGAAGATCTTTTTTATGTGTTGACCGAAATCCTTCATTGTAACAAACAAATACTCTTGATGTTATTTCGCCAATATGCTTATTCTTAGCCTATGTATCTCTTCGAATGATAAACCCCACATTTAATGCATACTTATAAAAAAAATCATATGCTGATTCCTCTGAATCAAACTCCATACCTAATATAATATTATAAGGAAAATCACTTGAATTTTCCGAACCAAATTCAAGTGCAGCCATAAAAATACAATAAGTGATCAAAGAAAAAATTGAAACAAAAAAGATATAAAAAATTTCAAATGCTACACAGAGTTTAGAAAATGGATATATAGTGAATATATCTATTAATAAAAAAAAAAATTCTACAAAAAAAAAAAAAAAAACAGACTAACCTTTATTTCAAAATCAAATTCAATTGATACGGTTTTAAAATGATGATGATCCGTTGTAGGCAATTCGAAGTCTTTCTTCTCAAATAAACCCTTATGAGAACAATATAATAAGAATTAAAACTATGGCCTGAGAGAATTTAGAATCAAAATAAGCACTTTGAGTATTAAATAAGGAAATAAATCTTGAATACTCATTAAAAAATATTACACATGTGAATAGGAAATAACTCTTGACCATTCATTAAGAAATATTACACATATAAATAGATCCCTAAAAGCTAAGCAAATATCAGCAAATTTTTTGATGAGCACTAGATCCCAATCAATTTTTTTTAGGTTCGAATTCCAAGTGCCGGCATTGGAAAGGTTGCAAACAAACAAAAAAAAAAAACAAATGAATGAATGATGCTCATTGCTGGTATGTTCTAGTCGAAAAAGAAACCTTATATCTCCCAACAACTCTTCGATTTAAATCTGTGTCTCTCCATCAATTACCAATGGATGAAATTTCTCACTTTTATTATCGGCAAAGTCTTTAGCAATGAGAATTTGGGGCTCAATAATATCAGGGATAATACAAAATTTACCCATACAAACTGATATGCTTCAAGCTTATATATTCTCAGCTCAAGTTCTATTATCAGTAGATGTGGGGGTTTTCATTTACACGTCCGTTTCTTGCACATAGGCATTTATCTTTTCAAAAATGCTAAATTTAGGAACACTTCTCCCTAAAATAATCTCTACTCTCTCATTACAGTTACAATGAGTCATTATAACTATAGTGAGACAGAAAAATATTATTTGAGAGATCAATATTTATAAGTATATCATTACCCTTATCTTTTTGTTGAATTTTTATCACACCTGAAAATATAATATAAGTAAGTGTAACTCGCGCATACATGAGTTGGACTTTATTATCATATAAAAGTTCATACGCATAAATCTACTCAAAAGTTAATTTTTGAATTGAAGATCACCTCAAGTTATTATATTTTTACTAGAGAAAGACTTGCTTGGGCTGACACACTACCTCAACCTACTGATTTGGTGTGTCTAGTAAATTATACTCTACGTTTGTAGGTCCCAAATGTGGGAATCATAATAATTATATAATTTTTATTTTGAAATCTTTTTCACTTTTAATTTAAAATTTATGGGGAGCACATGACAGAGCAGTATTTGCCAGACACACCACCTTAGCATGCTGAGGTGATGTGCCGCTTATCTTATGCAAGTGTTTCTCTTGAGCCTGATGTGAGTTTATTTCCTATCTTTTTCTCCCTTAACAAGCTATCTTTTTCTTTTTTTTTTTCTAAGTTTTTTCTTTTTAAAATGATTATTTGAATTTAACAAATTTAACATTATTCTTGTGCTTGTAATGTCTTCTTTTAATTCTATGCAGGTATGGTTGCGTCGCTGGGTGGAACTTTGCTGGCGGTCATGATAGGAATTGTGGTGTACAAACTAAACGAGCACAAGAAGAAAGAAGCTCAAAAAACAATAATAAATGAGCGTGAAGAAATGTTCAGTTCCAAAACCAGTGGCAAATCAGCAAGAATTTTCTGTTGCGATAAAAACACACACAATAGAGGAGAAATGAGAGAAAACTCTTCTTTTATTACTCAAATAAAAAAATTACAAAACTTAAAACCAAGCTTTACAAAAAACTCTCAAACTCTCTTTACTCTCAATTATACTCACTCTCTGTATTTCTGGGATGCTAAACAAATGAGATTATGGCTCCTTTTATAGTTTCCAAAACGTGTGCTACAGTGGCACACGTTTTGGCAACACGTTTTACCAACGCGTTTGCTGCATCCATCATTTGCAGCTGGCCAGCATGCATGCAAGTCTGGAGTCCAACAAATCTCCCCCTCGGTGAAGATTTGCCTTAAAATCTGAGCCGACCATCAATCACCCAAACCGGATCCTCAAAATGATCCACCTCTGGCTGCATCTGTATGACTGCCTACGTACCTTGAGTTGGGATCAATCCAATCGTAGTTCTCTGTATCTCCATACTTTGACTATATGGAGAGTTTTGTCATCCCGACTATGGCACGACAGAATTCAAGCTTCTCATTCGGTAAAACTTTTGTGAACATATCGGCACCATTGTCATCAGTGTGAATCTTTCTGAATTCTAACAACTTTGAGCTCAGGACGTCCCGAATCCAGTGATACCTCACATCGATATGTTTGATCTCGAGTGAAAAGTAGAATTTTTTACCGAGTTAGATAGCACTCTGGCTATCACAGTACAAAGTGTACTTTTCCTGCTTGAAACCCAATTCCTGGATAAATGTCTTCATCCACAGTAATTCCTTGCAAACTTTCGTTACTGCAATGAATTCTACCTCTATTGTAGAGAGTGCAACACATCTCTGCAACATTGACTGTCATGCCACAGCTCCCCCTGAGAGAGTAATTAGATACCCTGAAGTAGACTTACGGGTATCCACATCACGTGCCATATCTGAATCGGTGTAGCCCATTAACACTGGCTTGTTGCTTCCAAAACATAGTCTCATTTTGGATGTGCCACATAGATACCGCATTATCCATTTGACAACATTCCAGTGTTTATTTCCTGGATTTGACATAAACCGGCTGACCAATCCAACTGAGTGTGCTATGTCTGGCCTTGTGCACACCATGGCATACATGAGACTTCCCACTGCTGAGGTGTTTGTAACATGTTTCATTTCCTCCTTCTCTGTCTCAGTAGAGGGACTTTGTTGTGTACTCAATCTAAAGTGGGTAGAAAGAGGAGTGCTAATCGCTTTAGCCTTGTCCATCTGAAATCGTTGAAGTACCTTCTCGATGTACTCATTCTGTGACAAGTATAATTTCTTGGGTTTCCGATCACGACTGATCCTGATGACAAGAATATATTTTGCTGGCCCTAAGTCTTTCATCTCAAAAGACTTACTCAGTTACTGCTTCAATTCATCAATCCTCGATTGATTCTGGCCAACTATCAACATATCATCTACATACAACAGTAAGATGATAAATTTATCGTCTGAAAATTTCTGAACGAAAACACAATGGTCTGAAGTAGTCTTCTTGTATCCTTGCTCCCCCATAACTGACTCAAACTTCACGTACCACTATCTCGGTGCATGTTTCAAACCATAGAGGCTTTTCCTGAGTCTGCACACATGGTCTTCTTTTCCTTTAACTCTGAAGCCTTCAAGTTGTTCCATATAAATTTCTTCTTCCAGATCCCCATGAAGAAATGCGGTCTTAACATCCATCTGCTCAATCTCCAAGTCAAGACTTGCTGCTAAGCTGAGTACCACTCTGATGGAGGACATCTTCACAACTGGAGAGAAGATTTCATCAAAGTCAATGTCTTTCCTCTGATTGAATCCCTTGACAACTAGTTTGGCTTTGTATCGGGGTTGTGAAGTGAGTTCTTATTACTTCACTCTGTACACCCATTTTTTCTTCAAAGCCCGTTTATCATTTGGCAATTTCACCAACTCGAAGATGTGATTGTCACGCAAAGAATTCATCTCATCTTGCATGGCTTCCTCCCACTATTCCTTGTTTTATGTATCCACAGCCTCCTTGTAGCTCTCAGGTTCTCCCCCGTCAGTAAACAACACATACTCATATGCAGAGTATTTTGTTGAAGGTCGCCTTTCTCTGTCATACCTTCTTTGTGGAACTGTTGGTGTAGCTTCTGGTACTGGTGGTTGATCATGATCATCATCTCTGGGAGCTTCAACACAGGTACCCTCCTGATTGGGAACCTCATCTTCAACATTTATTACTGCACCGGTGTATGAGGTTCTGGATTCACATCAATATTATGTATTACTGGGGCATTATCTTTGGTTCTTTCTGATAACTTCTATAGTCTGATCTTCAACGAAGACAACATATCGGCTTCTGAGAATCTTCTTCTCAATAGGATCATACAGTTTATTGTTAGGGTTGGTGCTCATAGCGCCAATTCCTGGTTGTATTTCTTTATAAATACTTCTATAAAATATTATTATTTTGAATAATATGCAGTTTCTATAATATAATGTATCTTTTATATGGTAAAGACGTAATGACCTTAGAATGACTAGTCATGGTACAGTTGCAAAAGTGTCGCAACTGAAATTGAGTTGTATCATGACGTTGTCATTCTCAGACTGTTCCTGGTCAAGGTTTACACTACTTGGTCAGTATAGTAAACCTATTGAGACCGGTACATGTCATATACTGGAATATATAATTACAATGGTTCTCAATGAACCATAAGTCTTGGAGACTAGTATAGACGTGTAGGTGTTTATAGCGGATAAACACTGAACGACTCACCGAAGATTCTTAATGGATGGTACACCAACGTCAATAAGAATCTTGTCGGGTTGAGTAGCACTTGTGATTCTTAGACTTGAGATGCCACTGTGGGCACATGAGACATCTTCTACACTTAGATGGCAGTCACGTCACCGATCTATTAAGATCAGACCTCCGCCTGTTCGTTGGGTGTAGATAGATCCTCAGGGTGTCCTGTTTGTATCAAGATAGGATCCGTCAGTTCTGTGTATCAGAACATAGGTAGTCCATATGATTAGCAATTAGATAAAACCATGGGCCCGTGGTACAGTTTAGAAGCCAGTTCAAAATATTCTTTTTGAGATTGCTAATAGAATAGTCGACTGGATAATCCCCATAGAGAAATGACGTTTACATATATATCTCTGGGATATATCTGGATACCTGTGACGGAGGAATTATACATTTGCCATGACCTCGACCCGTATGATTCAGCGAGTTTATCCGTGGTCGTCATAATTTACGGGTGGATAAATTATGGACACGAAATTGGATTTCGTGACGGATATGCCTGAATTTAGAGAGTCTCACTAATGAAATATACTCGTAGAGCACTAGGGCAACATACATAAATAATATTGATTATTTATAAATTCGTTTAAAGGTTAAACGCAAAATACATGTGATGGGACCCGATAGTCATTTCCTTAATTTTGTGTATTTGCATTTAATACTTGATTAATTCAAATACATTAATTATTGTCAAAATAAGATATTTGACTAATATCATAAATGAATATATGTATTTAATATTTAATGTAATATTATACATATATTTAATATATTTGTATTTAATTAATTAATTGATTATTTAATTGTTAAATGATTAAATTAATTAAAGTATAAATACTTTAAAGTTATGATATTTGTTTTAATGGCTAAGTTGAAATTGTTGACTTGGTTGAATTTATCATTAAATGTAATGATCATTTAATCAAGTTGCAAGTTGAAATTCAAATGAAATTAAAACAAATTTCTTGTTTATTTCCTTAGGCAATTTTCGGCCAAGGCAAAATGTGAGCAAGTATATATTGTTTTGTTTCATTTAGGGTTTAATAACCTTTTCACACTTTACCTAAAACTCCATTGAAAGAAGACATAGAAGCTTGAGAGAAAGAAAAGCAAAAATAAGGAAAAGCTTGGAATTTTGTAAGTATTTCCAACTTGCCATTAGAGAGAAAAATGTTCCTCTTGTTGTGGTCTTCATCTTGTGATGTTCTTATGTTTTTCTATTCTTTATTCTATGTATTTTTGGAGAATGGAAGTTTTTGGAAAGGGTTGAGCATGTATAAAGATCATAGAATGTTACTAATAAGTTAATAACTATTCTATTGATGGTTTAAGAAACTAGTTGCCATTCTAGAGTTATTGACCCACTCTTAGATGACCTAGAATTGTTCTATAATTATTTCATTGTGGTGAGGCTTGTAATGGTGTTTTAGAAACTTGATTTAAGTGTTGGTTTCAAGTTTCTGACCTTGTACCACCTTTTGGCTTTTCATTTATGTTGAGTATTTGGATTTGTATATGATGCATGTAAAATAATCTTCTGTTTGACTGTGGTCGGACCTAATGTGGTCGGTACTTATGTGGTCAGACCTCGTCTGGTCGGAACTTATGTGGTCGGACCTCATCTGATCGGACCTAATGTGGTCGGCACTAATGTGGTCGGACCTAATGTGGTCGGCACAAAGGGCCTTTTGTGGTCGGATTATTACTTCATCTGATTGGATCATACACATGAGTAATTAATTTTGGGTTTAGGTGAAATCCGAATAGATTATTCATATTAGATATTGAATAATCTACTCGGTATTTTGAAAAAGTTTTGAAATACGATTTCAGCTCGACCCAAGTTTCCGCTGCGCCCGACCCGAGAATCCCTTACAAAATGGTATCAGAGCGAGTCTGATTCTAGGCCCCCTAAAATGATTAGACTTAATTAAATCAATGTTTAATCATGTTTTCTTGACTTTATACATGCTTATTATAATCTAATTTGGTTAGATTTATGGTGTACGACACTTAGCGGAAAATCCCTAATTAATAAGGTTTAAATGTAATTATGTATTTGATGCATGTTATTTGGTCCGTCTTGTCAATACGGTTTATGAATATTTCTCCGTGACTGTAGGCATTGCATTTTTGCATATCAGCCCGATGATGAGTCTCGTATGGAGACACTACCTCTTTAGTTGTGAAAGCCGCGGGAAACGGACGTTGGAAGGGTAAAGTTGGAAATTAGCATTTTGTCAGATTTAACTCGCTTGTTTCGCTTCGGGTTCGCTTGTTGGACCTCTGTTTTAAAACATACTAAACCCATTAAAACAATCTCACACAAATTAAATAATAAATAAAATATATTAAAACACATCTCACAATTTAAATAATTAAAACCAATTAAAATTAAACTTAAATTAAATTAAATCACATTCACCAATTAAATTGAACTTGAAATTAAATTAATTAAATTCCTAATTTAAATAAAACACATTCCTAATTTAATTAAATCACTTTCCTAAATTAAATAAATCATATCCTTAACTAAAAAGAATAAATCAATCACTTCCCTTAATTAAAAGATTTTCCCTATCACATACTAAATTAAAATATCCCCAATTAATACACAAATCTCATTCCTTCCCCAACAAGGTAAATCCCCTCCCTTGGCCTATAAAAATAACCCCTCTCCACACATTCAAACCCTGGCTGGCTGGCTCATTCTCAAGAAAACCACAAACAAGAAAAATAAACCCTAGCTTATCACTCACGTTTCTCTCTCTCGCCCTTCTCTCTAAAACCATAAGCCCTTTCTCTCATCATCAGCCACTCAACGCATAAACCGACACAGCCATAAAACCCTCCACTCACACATCACACTACCCTCACAAACCAACAAACACCTCATCACCATCTCGCCACATAGCGCATGACCTTGCTCCCCTCTACGCACCCAAACAGCCACTGCCAGCGCCACTCTCCACTCACACCTGCCCCTCACGAAACCAACCTTCACAGCCTACCTACTCACGGCTAAAAGCACACCGTCCCTGATTCTACTCTCCCTTCACGCACTTATCAACCCCAAAATACAAGACCCTGACACAACAAACACAGCCCCTCATCTGCCCCCCACCGAACAAAATAAGAAGCCAACAAATTGCTCACGAGAAACACCAACTAAGCCATAAAATAAGAAGCAAACAAACACAGCAGCCCTTCCACCAACGCGCGAAACCAGATCCCTAAAGCCCTTCACCGTGACCTAAAACCAATCAACGTGAACCCGCAAATTCACCCCTTAAAAACACCCTCAAATAAACCTTATTCACAACCATAAAGTTTCCCTAAAATATCCCCCAAAACAGTCTGAAAAACTGCCCCCAAAACAGTGACAAAACACAGCCCCAATACCCTTAAATGACCGCCAAAAACAGTCCCCTATTACCTTAAAATAGTGACCATAAAATACAACACAAACAGCAGCGAAACGGAGTGAAGACAGCAGCCCAAACAGCGAGACAGCGAGGGAAAATGTTGGATTAGTGAACCAGGAAAGTTGCGGAACATCAACCCTTCCAACGGACGTGTAACGCCCTTTCTTGAGACGACAAAAGAGGTTAGACCTGAGGGCACCCTTTTTACTTATCTTCTTTATTTTTGTTTTATTTATTTGATATATAATTCCATGAGAGTCGTTTGAGGCATGATGTGATTGTTGGATGAGCGGGATATGTGTTCCTTTTTGTGGTATATCGGATGGAAACCCGGACATAAATTCCATAGCCGATTCCGAATGGACGGTAGTATAGTCTGCACTCGGGATACAACGCCACGTACCGCTTAAGATACACATATCTCGTCTCATCCAAATTTGTATTTGAGCATGTTCTAGTTTATAGGTTGTATTTATTATTTTAAGCATGATTTAATTTAGTCTTGTTATTTAATTTTCAAAGCATGGTTGTGTTATTTAGGCATGTTGTTTCTTCATTCTTTATGCATGTGATGTTTCGTTTAGTTTATATTTATGTCCAATTAGTTATTTGTTTACTTTGGTTTAATGGTTCAATATGCTCGTTGTGTTATATTGCGTGGAATTGTTTGGATGAAAGCATGTTAGATCTAAGTACCATTGAGCATGATTATTGAGTAGACTCGGTTGATTAATTGCACAAATCATATCATCACAAGTGACATAAGTAAGGGACCATTCCGAACCCAACGGTTTGAGGTCTTCCCTTGCGAGGGGTGAGTGCGGCCTTAAATCTTTGTCCCGGTTCACACCGGGTGGCGACTCCATGTTATTTCGTACTTCCCAACTAGGCTGCGAGCCTAGAATAGCGTCGTCGAGTTCTGTTGTCTACAGTCTGGCGACTCCACTGGGGATTTAGATAATTGGCCTCGAAATCATGTCTTGTGATGTGTATGATTTGTGCTTTAGTTGACCGTTTCTATAGTGAGTTGAAAAGGGTGTAATCAAAGGCATTTTTAAGGCTAGGTAATGGTTCGATGTCTTCCTTCACTCACTACCTTTTTATAAGGAAAAGCTGTGAAGACACCTAGATAACCATTACTTGTAGCTCGTTGTGACAAACTAGTTTGGAGGACTCGTTGTTTATTCCTGACACCAAGCGATAAGAGCCTAAGGGGCTTGGGTACTTAAGTGAGCCTCGCTCCACCCTCCCTCTGGGGAATCTACAACGGGAAATCCATTCGACAGTTAGTCATACACCATAACTCGTTGGCACGTACCGTAAGGTATAAAAAAAGGAGCACTCACTTGGTCGCTCGAACCCTTGAGTGGGGAGTCCTAGTTGTGGGTAATCCTTCGTCAAACGAGAGCCTTTGTCCACACTCCCGTAAACCCACATGTGAACCATAGTTGCATGACCTATTGGGGCCACCCTTTATGCTTTTGATAACCCCATGCATATTATGTCTCATACATCTCATGCATTCACGCATCATGTTAACCCTCCGTGTCTTAAAAGCCATCATAGATATCCGTTGGGTTAGAAAAATGAGACTTGTCAAAGAAGAGTTTAGCAAACATTGACATCGGGAAAAAGAAATCGAGAAACAAAGAACTTTACTGCAAGGATAGAAAGACCATGAGGGGCCTTCAAAAAAAAAAAAAAAAAAAAAAAAAAGAAAAAAAAAGAAAAAAAAAGAAAAAAAAGATTTGTTGTTTGTTTTAGTCTTTGATAGTTAGACATAAGTCCGATGATGAAATTGATTGCTTTAGAGTAAGACTTTAGAAACGATAAACTCTTGATGTGCTTTTATCTGATACTTTGAGTGATTGATCTATGTTAGACTCGTAAGCACTTGATTATGGTTCTTAACAGTGAAAACCTGAGTAGTTAGCAAAGTGACTAGTTGAAGAAATTGTAGGTCGGTGAATGACCGTTTGCTTAGATGTCTATCTTGATTTGCTTATGTTATGATGTGTGGTATGGTTGAAAATGAAAGAAAAGTCTCTAAAGAAAAGAATTGAACCACCTATAACTGATAAGCGTGAAGCTACCCATGGGCGAGTATTAGGACCACCATGAGGAGAAATGCTACCTTAAAGGGTAGGTGTGTTGAAAAAAAAAAAAGAAAAAAGAAAGAAAGAAAAAAGAAGAAGTTCAAAATGAAAAAAAAAAGAAAAAAGAGAAAAAAAACATATCACATTGAGCATGAAAAAGTAATTGCAGAGCCTAACTGAGACATCTAGGTTGGTTTGACCTATCGATCCCATTTTTGAAACGAAATCATCGAGTTAGCTTACCTGAGGATTGAGCTGTGAAAGAACCTTTGCACACACACATTTTGAGTCTGGCATAGATCATTTATTCAAAGACTTGGATTTGAGTCGCATTGAGTGTTTTGAAGGTTCTCTGGTTTCATTACTGAGCATTCTTTGAGGACAATGATATGTATAACTATTAGGACTATTTCGTAGAATGTGATATAGCATGATGATATGGAAGGCCCCACCATGTGGTTCATCTTGATCAAGTACAAAATAGCAGAGAGCATAAAGCTAAATCAAAACTGGGGGCGACCAGTCTACTACATCTTGAATTAGGGACATAACAAGATATTGGGTCATGAGACTAGAGAGAAGGCCGAGCAATCACCTGGAGAACTGGCGGAAAACCTAACCCAGCGGGATAGGAAAATCATTCATGCATGCATGCATACACGTAACATATTTTGCATTCTTTTTTGTGTTTTTTTGTTTTTCATAGGTTTCAAAGAAGAAAAAGAGAAAGCGGCAAGGACAAGCCAACCAGAATCAGCAACATACGAGTAGTGGTTTTGGGGATGAGTCCCAGGGTTGAGGCCCATATCAGTAGTTTTAGGGTGAGGCCCACGTCAGTATCAGTCTGGGGGCGAGGCCCATATTAGTATCAGCATGGGGCGAGACCCACATTAGAGTTAGCATGAGGGCAAGGCCCATATCAGTATTCGTTTGGGGATGAGTCCCGGGGTTGAGGCCCATATCAGTATCAGTTTGGGGCGAGGCCCACATCAGTTTCGGGCGAGACCCGGATTAGTATCAGTTTTGGGGCAAAGCCCACATTAGTTTCAGTCTGGGGGCGAGGCCCACATCAATATCAGTTTGGGGCGAGGCCCACATCAGTATCAACTCAAGGCTGAGGCCCACATCATCAGAATTTTGGACTGAGGCCCACATCATCAGAATTTTGGAATGAATCCAGGGAATGAATCCCAGGGCTGAGGCCCACATCGTCAGATTTTGGAATGAATCCAGGGAATGAATCCCAGGGCTGAGGCCCACATCGTCATATTTTGGAATGAATCCAGGGCCGAGGCCTACATCAGCATCAGTTTAGGGCGAGGCCCACATCACATCAGATCAGTTCTGCCGGGAATGACACTCCGAGAATGGAGATATAGTCCGGGAATGGACAGCTCAAGAATGAGCACGCCGAGAATGGCACGCCGGGAATGGCACTCCGAGAATAGAGATATAGTCCGGGAATGGACACGCCGAGAATGGCACGCCGGTATGGCACTCTGGGGGCGAGGCGCACATCATTATTAGCATTCAGACCACAGCGACGCCCTAGGTACGGGGTTAGCACGCCAGGTACGGCAATGTGGACTATTCAGACATTTTGTGGTTCTCTAGTACGGAGACGTCACTGCGACACCCTAGGTACGGGGTTAGCATTCAGACATTTTGGCACTCTAGGTACGGAGGCGTCACAACGACACCCTAGGTACGGGGTTAGCATTCAGACATTTGTGGCACTCTAGGTACGGGCGTCACTGCGGCACCCTAGGTACGGGGTTAGCATTCAGACAATTGCGGCACTCTAGGTACGGAGACGCAACTGTGACACCCTAGGTACAGGGTTAGCATTCAGAAACTGTGACACCGTAGGTACGGGGTTAGCACGCCAGGTACGGCATTCAGACCACAGCGACACCCTAGGTACGGGGTTAGCACGCCAGGTACGGCATGTGGACTATGTGGATTATGTGGACACCGAGGACTACCGTGGACTACCGTGGACTATGTGGACTACCGAGGACTACCGTGGATTACCGTGGACTGCCGTGGACTATGTGGATTATGTGGACTACCGAGGAATACCGTGGAGTATGTGGACTACCGTGGACTACCGTGGAGTATGTGGACTATGTGGACTACCGAGGAGTATGTGGACTACCGTGGACTACCGAGGAGTATGTGGACTACCGTGGACTACCGAGGAGTATGTGGACTATATGGACTACCGTGGAGTATGTGGACTACCGTGGACTACCGTGGAGTATGTGACTACCGTGGACTACCGTGGAGTATGTGGACTACCGTGGAGTATGTGACTATGTGGACTACCGTGGAGTATGTGGATTACCGTGGACTACCGTGGAGTATGTGGACTATGTGGACTACCGTGGACTACCGAGGAGTATGTGGACTACCGAGGAGTATGTGGACTATGTGGACTACCGTGGACTACCGAGGAGTATGTGGACTATGTGGACTACCGTGGACTACCGTGGAGTATGTGGACTACCGTGGACTACCGTGGAGTATGTGGACTATGTGGACTACCGTGGACTACCGAGGAGTATGTGGACTATGTGGACTACTGTGGAGTATGTGGACTACCGTGGACTACCGCAACACCCTAGGTACGGGGTTTAGCACTATCAACTCAGCACAGCAGGCAGACCAGGTGACAGCTGGCGAGCCAGGTAAGTAAAAATGCATTGCACGTACTTTGATAGGATTGTCATTGTCACACACTACACAAGTCCCATCAAAGTGGGGGCGACTGTAGGCATTGCATTTTTGCATATCAGCCCGATGATGAGTCTCGTATGGAGACACTACCTCTTTAGTTGTGAAAGCCGCGGGAAACGGACGTTGGAAGGGTAAAGTTGGAAATTAGCATTTTGTCAGATTTAACTCGCTTGTTTCGCTTCGGGTTCGCTTGTTGGACCTCTGTTTTAAAACATACTAAACCCATTAAAACATATCTCACAAATTAAATAATTAAAATATTTAAAACACATCTCACAAATTAAATAATTAAAACCAATTAAAATTAAACTTAAATTAAATTAAATCACATTCACCAATTAAAGAACTTGAAATTAAATTAAATAAATTCCTAATTTAAATAAAACACATTCCTAATTTAATTAAATCACTTTCCTAAATTAAATAAATCATATCCTTAACTAAAAAGAATAAATCAAATCACTTCCCTTAATTAAAAGATTTTCCCTATCACATACTAAATTAAAATATCCCCAATTAATACACAAATCTCATTCCTTCCCCAACAAGGTAAATCCCCTCCCTTGGCCTATAAAAATAACCCCTCTCCACACATTCAAACCCTGGCTGGCTGGCTCATTCTCAAGAAAACCACAAACAAGAAAAATAAACCCTAGCTTATCACTCACGTCTTCTCTCTCTCGCCCTTCTCTCTAAAACCATAAGCCCTTTCTCTCATCATCAGCCACTCAACGCATAAACCGACACAGCCATAAAACCCTCCACTCACACATCACACTACCTCACAAACCAACAAACACCTCATCACCATCTCGCCACATAGCGCATGACCTTGCTCCCCTCTACGCACCCAAACAGCCACTGCCAGCGCCACTCTCCACTCACACCTGCCCCTCACGAAACCAACCTTCACAGCCTACCTACTCACGGCTAAAAGCACACCGTCCCTGATTCTACTCTCCCTTCACGCACTTATCAACCCCAAAATACAAGACCCTGACACAACAAACACAGCCCCTCATCTGCCCCCCACCGAACAAAATAAGAAGCCAACAAATTGCTCACGAGAAACACCAACTAAGCCATAAAATAAGAAGCAAACAAACACAGCAGCCCTTCCACCAACGCGAAACCAGATCCCTAAAGCCCTTCACCGTGACCTAAAACCAATCAACGTGAACCCGCAAATTCACCCCTTAAAAACACCCTCAAATAAACCTTATTCACAACCATAAAGTTTCCCTAAAATATCCCCCAAAACAGTCTGAAAAACTGCCCCCAAAACAGTGACAAAACACAGCCCCAATACCCTTAAATGACCGCCAAAAACAGTCCCCTATTACCTTAAAATAGTGACCATAAAATACAACACAAACAGCAGCGAAACGGAGTGAAGACAGCAGCCCAAACAGCGAGACAGCGAGGGAAAATGTTGGATTAGTGAACCAGGAAAGTTGCGGAACATCAACCCTTCCAACGGACGTGTAACGCCCTTTCTTGAGACGACAAAAGAGGTTAGACCTGAGGGCACCCTTTTTACTTATCTTCTTTATTTTTGTTTTATTTATTTTGATATATAATTCCATGAGAGTCGTTTGAGGCATGATGTGATTGTTGGATGAGCGGGATATGTGTTCCTTTTTGTGGTATATCGGATGGAAACCCGGACATAAATTCCATAGCCGATTCCGAATGGACGGTAGTATAGTCTGCACTCGGGATACAACGCCACGTACCGCTTAAGATACACATATCTCGTCTCATCCAAAATTTGTATTTGAGCATGTTCTAGTTTATAGGTTGTTTATTTATTATTTTAAGCATGATTTAATTTAGTCTTGTTATTTAATTTTCAAAGCATGGTTGTGTTATTTAGGCATGTTGTTTCTTCATTCTTTATGCATGATGTTTCGTTTAGTTATATTTATGTCTAATTAGTTATTTGTTTACTTTGGTTTAATGGTTCAATATGCTCGTTGTGTTATATTGCGTGGAATTGTTTGGATGAAAGCATGTTAGATCTAAGTACCATTGAGCATGATTATTGAGTAGACTCGGTTGATTAATTGCACAAATCATATCATCACAAGTGACATAAGTAAGGGACCATTCCGAACCCAACGGTTTGAGGTCTTCCCTTGCGAGGGGTGAGTGCAGCCTTAAATCTTTGTCCCGGTTCACACCGGGTGGCGACTCCATGTTATTTCGTACTTCCCAACTAGGCCGCGAGCCTAGAACAGCGTCGTCAAGTTCTGTTGTCTACAGTGACTACATCCGAGACCATGCCTCTGCTGTGAGGGTGTAGCCGATAGAGATTTATTATACCGGATGTATATTAGATACTAGATAAATTCAAGCTAAAGCGGAATCCTGAACGTGCCCTAGTTGTCAGGGTTACGCAAGTAACTTGAGTTTATCATTGACGAGTTTAACCTTGGTACGTCTCCTTGTGGGCCTGCCTTAGCAGCGACAACGAGAAATGACCAGGACCAGAAAACCAAGGAGTCATTAGTGAATGATTGACAAATGAGTTGTCTACCTGATGAATATACGTAGGCGAGACCGTGCCTCTGCTGTGAGCTAAAATATTCACGGGATCCACTTTTCACTATTTGTATTTATTTAATTATTAAATCTTTGTATTCTGTTTGGGATTACAGTATTGCATGATTTAGTGGGAGGGGCATTTTTAGATTAAAAATCCATGATCTAGTTATGCTTTTGATATTATATGAAACTGCTTAATTTCTGCTAACCATTTTTCGTGATCTATATGATAGATTGGCGATGGCGGCACAATCCACAAATCAGTTTGCGCGTATGCTTGATGCGAACAAACTGAAAGGCGCTGAGAACTTCGCCGACTGGGAATTAGATTTGAGGATTGTCATCGATTCCGAAAAGCTGGGATAGGTTCTTGAGGGTCCGTTGCCCCTTGCTGTGGGTGCGGACGCTTCTGAGGAGGAACGCCAAGTTTTTGAAACTTGGAAAGATGATGATTTAAGGGTTAAATCATACATTCTTAGTTCACTGTCTCCGAAACTTAAGAAACAATACTATGGTATGCTAGATTCGTATAGTATGATGAAGCGATTGAGACAATCATTTGAGAACCAAGAACAAGTGATTGTTCACAAAGTCGCAATGGAACTGTTCCATGCGCGTCTGGATGAGGGGCAAGATGTTAGCCCACATATTCTTCAGATGATCGATTTGATCGATCAATTGAGGCAACATAATCTCATCTTGAATGACATTCTCGGTAGGAGTGTCATTCTTGGTTCGCTACCAGCTTCATATCGCCAGTTCGTGATGTACTTCAACATGAATGGGACTGTCAGTACCTACCAGGAGCTACATAGGATGTTGTTCACGGCAGAAGAGGACCTTAAGAAAGGAGTACTGACTCGCCCTCCTAGATCTACTTCTCTTTTTGCTTCTTCCCATGGATGGTCCAAGGGAAAGAATAAGAAAGGAAAGAAGAAGAAGGCTTTTGGTCCTCAACAACAGGCGAAGATTGCTAAGCCCAAGAGGGCTTTTGAAGACAAATGCCACCACTGCGGCAAAGTCGGGCATTGGAAAATGAACTGTCCTGATTACATCATCGCCCAGCTGAAGAGAGATAAAGCATCTACATCAGGTACATTTATTTTTCCAGTTTTTGATTTATCTTTGGCTTGTGAAGCCATTACATCCAACTGGATTTTAGATTCTGCTTGTCTCATTCACATTTGCAATTCGTTGCAGGTGCTGAAGGAAAGTATGAGGCTGAAGCCCGGGGAGATGCAGTTGCGATTCGGGAGTGGAGACTCTTTGGATGCAGTTGCAGTGGGAGTATGCGAGATCTCATTGCCGAATGGGACACTTTTGTTAAATGAATGCCATTTTGTACCTGGATGTGTAGCTAATATTATATCACTTTTTGTATTGGATACAGAAGGCTTTTGTATTAATATTAAGAACAATTCTTTATATTTATATGATAGAAATAATATTCAGATCCTTAGTTGTCCAAACCAGCATGGTCATTATACATTGCAAACTTCAAAAGATATTTTAAATACTGGAGTTAATAAACATAGTTTACCTATAATTAATAATACTGAACTTTGGCATATGCGGCTGGGTCACATAGGCGTTAAACGCCTTACCCAATTGGTTATGAATGGTTTGATACCAGATCTTACCATTGAATCCTATCCAACTTGTGAATCATGTATTCAGGGTAAGATGACCAAAGCCTCATTTTCTGGTGTTGGACTCCGCGCCGCTAACTTACTGGAACTCGTACATTCTGATGTATGTGGTCCACTAAGTCAGACTGCTCAAAGTGGTTATTCGTACTTTGTTACCTTTACCGATGATTTGTCACGGTACGATTATGTGTATTTGATGCGACATAAATCGAAAACCTTTGAAAAGTTTAAAGAATTCCGAAATGAAGTAGAAAAACAAACTGATCAATATATTAAATGCCTTCGATCTGATCGAGGCGGCGAATATATGAGTGGTGAGTTCATGGATTATATGAAGGAGAATGGGATTCTCGCTCAATATACTCCTCCAGGTACTCCACAACACAATGGAGTGTCTGAGAGGAGAAATCGGACTTTATTGGATATGGTCTGATCGATGTTGAGTTTCACAGATTTTCCATATTATTTATGTGGCTACTCTCTTTTAACAGCTGCACATCTTTTGAATAAGATTCTTGCAAAAGCTGTTCCTACGACACCGTATGAGATATGGTTCGGTATGAGACCAAATCTTAGTTACATTAAGGTTTGGGGTTGTCCTGCCTATGTCAGGGTGGCGCAGCAACATAAGCTTTCGCCTCGAGGGAAAAAGTTTAAGTTTGTCGGATATCCTTCGAATACGAGGGGATATCTGTCCTATGATACCGAGCATCGAAATGTGTTCGTAGCTCGCTTCGCAAAATTTCTAGAAGTAGAATTTTTGTCAGAAGGTGGTAATCATAGACAAGTTGAACTTGATGAAGTCCAACCTGAAAACAACGAACCAACGGAGGAACCTGAAGTTCGAGTAGATGAAGGACCTTCAACACACACACTCCGTAGGTCAGAAAGGGTATCTAGACCTCCTGAACGCTTGTATTTGATACAAGAAAAGATTCTGGATGTTCTCTTAGTTGAAGAGACAGATCCTTTCACCTATAGAGAATCGATGTTGGACATCGACTCCGTGAAATGGCAAATTGCCATGAAATCCGAGATAAACTCAATGCATGAGAATCAAGTTTGGGACTTAGTTCCGCTTCCCGAAGGAATTGTTCCTATCGGTTGTAAATGGGTTTACAAAAGGAAGCGCGGGCCTAACGGTAAGGTTGAAACTTACAAGGCCCTACTGGTAGCAAAAGGTTACATGCAGCGACCTGGCGTCGACTACGATGAACCCTTTTCACCAGTAGCAATGCTCAAGTCTATTCGGATTTTGCTTTCTATAGCTGCGTATCATGACTACGAGATTTGGCAAATGGATGTCAAAACGGCTTTTCTAAATGGATTTCTTGATGAAGAAATCTATATGGAACAGCCGGAAGGTTTTGCGTCCAGCAAAAACTCGGGTATGGTATGTAAGCTTAAGAAGTCCATTTATGGACTTAAACAAGCTTCACGAAGTTGGAATCTTTGATTCGACGAGATTATTAGATCGTCTGGTTTTCTCAAGAATTCTGAAGAATCCTGTGTGTATCAGAAGGCCAGTGGGAGCATGGTCGTATTTTTAGTCCTATATGTTGATGACATCCTAATCATTGGGAATGATTTAGGTATGTTACAAAGCGTCAAAGCGTACCTCTGTAAGAATTTCTCCATGAAGGACCTGGGAGAAGCTTCCTATGTTTTAGGGATAAAACTCTATTGAGATAGACAAAGGAGGCTGATTGGGTTATCCCAATCAACGTACATAGATAAGATCTTAGAACGGTATAATTTTGGTAACTGTAAGACAACAAACATACCGTTCAGACATGGGATTCATCTTTCTAAGAAGATGAGTCCACAAACAGAAGATGAGAAGGTTAGAATGTCTAACCAACCTTATGCTTCGTGTTTGGGTAGCATAATGTATGTCATGTTATGTACGAGGCCTGATATCAGTTTCGTTGTTAGCGTAACTAGTAGATATCAGTCCAATCTAGGTAATGACCATTAGATGGCCATTAAACATATCCTCAAGTATCTTAAAGGTACTAAGGATAAATTAATAATTTATGGAGGAAACGAACTGCAAGTTAACAGGTATACGGATTCCGATTTCCAATCGGATCCCGATGATAGAAAGTCTACATCTGGATTCGTATTTACCCTTAACAAAGATGCAGTTTGTTGGAAGAGTTCCAAACAGGGATCAACAGCAGATTCCACCACTGAGGCGGAATATATTACAGCTTCTGAAGCTGCAAAAGAGGCTGTGTGGATAAAGAACTTTGTCACAGAATTGGGAGTTGTCCCAAGTATCGAGAATACGATTCTGTTATACTGTGATAATACTGGAGCCATTGCGCAAGCAAAGGAACCGAGGGCGCATCAGAAGTCGAAGCATGTGGAACGCAAGTACCACATCATTCGAGAGATTGTGTCGCGATGGGATATTGTCGTGTGCAAGGTACCAAGTGAAGATAATGTAGCAGACCCGCTGATGAAGGCCATACCTCCGAAGTTGTTTGATAAACACGTGGAGTCGATGGGTATTAGATACAATCGTTATTGGCACTAGAGCAAGTGGGAGTTTTGTTGGGGTTGGTGCTCACAGCGCCAATTCCCTATTGTATTTCTTTATAAATACTTCTGTAAAACATTATTATTTTGAATAATATATGCAGTTTCTATAATATAATGTATCTTTTAATATGGTAAAGACGTAATGACCTTAGAATGACTAGTCATGGTATAGTTACAAAAGCGTCGCAACTGACATTGAGTTGTATCATGACGCTGTCATTCTCAGACTGTTCCTGGTCAAGGTTTACACTATTTGGTCAGTATGGTAAACCTGTTGAGACCGGTACATGTCGTATACTGGAATATATGATTCAAATGGTTTCTCAATGAACCATAAGTCTTGGAGACTAGTATAGACGTGTATGTGTTTATAGCGGATAAACACTGAACGACTCACCGAAGATTCTTAATGGATGGTACACCAACGTCAATAAGAATCTTGTAGGGTTAAGTAGCACTTGTGATTCTTAGACTTGAGATGCCACTGTGGGCACATGAGACATATTCTACACTTAGATGGCAGTCACGTCACCGATCTATTAAGATCAGACCTCCGCTTGTTCGTTGGGTGTAGATAGATCCTCAGGGTGTCCTGTGCGTATCAAGATAGGATCCGTCAGTTCTGTGTATCATAGCATAGGTATCCATATGATTAGCAATCAGATAAAACCATGGGCCCGTGGTACAGTTTAGAAGCCAGTTCTAAATATTCTTTTTGATATTGCTAATAGAATAGTCGACTGGATAATCCCCATAGAGATTTGACGTTTACATCTATATCTCTGGGATATATCCGGATACCTGTGACGGAGGAATTATACATTTTCCATGACCTCGACCTGTATGATTCAGCGAGTTTATCCGTGGTCGTCATAATTTACGGGTGGATAAATTATGGACACGAAATTGGATTTCGTGACGGATATGCCTGAATCTATAGAGTCTCGCTAATGAATATACTCGTAGAGCACTAGGGCAACATACATAATAATATTGATTATTTATAAATACGTTTAAAGTTAAACGCAAAATACATGTGATGGGACCCGATAGTCATTTCCTTAATTTTTGTGTATTTGCATTTATACTTGATTAATTCAAATACACATTAATTAATTGTCAAAATAAGATATTTGACTAATATCATAAATGAATATATGTATTTAATATTTAATGTAAATATTATACATATATTTAATATATTTGTATTTAATTAATTAATTGATTATTTAATTGTTAAATGATTAAATTAATTAAAGTATAGATATTTTAAAGTTATGATATTTGTTTTTAATGCTAAGTTGAAATTGTTGAATTGGTTGAATTTATCATTAAAATGTAATGATCATTTAATCAAGTTGCAAGTTGAAATTCAAATGAAATTAAAACAAATTTCTTGTTTATTTCCTTAGGCAATTTTCGGCCAAGGCAAAATGTGAGCAAGTATATATTGTTTTGTTTCATTTAGGGTTTAATAACCTTTTCACACTTTACCTAAAACTCCATTGAAAGAAGACATAGAAGCTTGAGAGAAAGAAAAAAAAACAAGGAAAAGCTTGGAATTTAGTAAGTATTTCCAACTTGCCATTAGAGAGAAAAATGTTCCTCTTGTTGTGGTCTTCATCTTGTGATGTTCTTATGTTTTTCTATTCTTTATTCTAGGTATTTTTGGAGAATGGAAGTTTTTGGAAAGGGTTGAGCATGTATAAGATCATAGAATATTACTAATAAGTTAATAAGTATTCTATTGATGGTTTAAGAAACTAGTTGCCATTCTAGAGTTATTGACCCACTCTTAGATGACCTATAATTGTTCTATAATTATTTCATTGTGGTGAGGGTTTTAATGGTATTTTAGAAACTTGATTTAAGTGTTGGTTTCAAGTTTCTGACCATGTACCACCTTTTGGCTTTTCATTTATGTTGAGTATTTGGATTTGTATATGATGCATGTAAAATACTCTTCTGTTTGACTGTGGTCGGACCTAATGTGGTCGGCACTTATGTGGTCGGACCTCGTCTGGTCGGACCTAATGTGGTCGGCACTTATGTGGTCGGACCTCGTCTGATCGGACCTAATGTGGTCGGCACTAATGTGGTCGGACCTCGTCTGGTCGGACCTAATGTGGTCGGCACAAAGGGCCTTTTGTGGTCGGATTATTACTTCATCTGATTGGATCATACACATGAGTAATTAATTTTAGGTTTAGGGGAAATCCGAATAGATTATTCATATTAGATATTGAATAATACTCGGTATTTTGAAAAAGTTTTGAAATACGATTTCAGCTCGACCCAGTTTCTGCTGCGCCCGATCCCAGAATCCCTTACATTTATAGCCTAAATCATCCAGACCATAGCCAATAAAGACACATTATCGCGTCTTGGCATCAAGTTTGGATCTCTCTTCCTTTGGGATGTGTACAAATGCTTTGCACACAAAGACATGTAAGTGATCATATGACACTTCCTTTCCTGTCCAGACTTGATTAGGAACATTACCTTTTAGTGCGACTGCTGGTCACATATTCAAAACATGTATGGTTGTGCTGAGTGCCTCCCCCCAGAATGTCTTCGGTAGCTTGGCTTGTAAGAACAAGCTTCTGACCCTTTCGCACAAGGTTTTGTTCATCCTCTTAGCTAGGCCATTCAGCTGAGGTGTCTTGGGAGGTGTCGTTTGATGTCGGATTCCTTGAATCTTACAGTACTGATCAAACGGACCTCTGTATTCTCCACCCTTGTCTGTTCTGATGCACTTCAGTTTCTTGCCAGTTTCTCTCTCTACCAGGGTATGAAACTCCTTGAACATTCTCAACACTTGATCTTTTATCTTCAAGGTGTATACCCATATCTTTCTTGAATGATCATCTATAAATGTCACAAAATAAAGTGACCCACCAAGTGTTCTTGTCTACAACGGACCACATACATCTGAATGTATGAGATCAAGAACCTCTGGTTTTCATTGAGGTGATGAGCTCTGGAAGGACACCCTGTTCTGCTTTCCAGCCATGCAATGTTCACACTTCCGTAAGTGTGAGTTCTTCAACCCGGGAAGAACATTCCGTCGACGTAGTACTTCCATCCATGTTTGACTCATATGACCGAGCTTTTTAAGCCATAGCTCGGCTGCCTCATTACTGTTGACTGTATTTATGCTACTATTGGAAAGTTTAGCGTGCATCAAATACAGTGTTGAGTCTTTCTTACCTTGCCATCATCATTGATCCTTTAGTGAGCTTCCATGTGCCGTCACTAAAGGTGTTGCAGAATCCTTCATCATCCAGCTTGCCTGTTAAGATCAGGTTTAACCAGATATCTGGGATGTGCTTGACTCTCTTCAACACTAGCCTTATCCCATTGTCTGTTTCAAGGCAGATGTCTCCAATACTGACAGCTTTGGACTGGCCATCATTCCTCATCCTTACAGCACCGTAGTCCTCTGGCGTATAAGATGAAAAGAAGTCTCTGTGAAATGTGGTGTGTATGGAGGCGCCACTATCTATCACCCAACTGGTCTCGTGGCTGGCAAGATTCACAACATTTTCCTCATAGATAATGAAGAATTCTTTGGAGGTTTTGTCAGTGGTGGCAGTAGCAACACTTTTTTGGTTAGAGTCATTATCCCTTCTGTTGTTGTCTCTGGACTGCTCGTTCTTCAATTTGTAGCAATCCCTCTTCATATGGCCTTTCGTTTTGCAATGGTAGCATTTTTTATCTCTTGTTCCATAGATCTAAACATTTCCGATTTTGGTAACGTATTTAGGAGTATTAAGCCATTTACCTCATCACCGAAGTCTATGCCCAATCCAGACAATTCTTTCATGGTGTCGAGGAAATCATTGATATGGTCCGCCACAGTTGTACCCTCGTTGTATTTCAACCCCATCATCTTCTTGATGTAGTACATCTTGTTGTTGCCAGTCTTTGCTCGAAAATGCTCCTCCAGCTTTCTCCATAAGACATGTGCTTTTGTATCTTCACTAACATTGTTCATTATACTATCGTCGATCCACTGACGAATAATACTGCATGTTTTCTGGTGAAGATTATTCCACTTTTCATCGGATATTACTTATGGTTTCTCCTCCTGAAATATCAATCCATCATATTCCTTCATATATAGAAGGTCTTTCATCATTCCTCTCCATGTGAAATAATTTATGTTGGTCAACAAAATTATTTTTTTGTCTGTTGCCCCCATCCATCATAAAAATTCAAAGCAGAATTTCAAAAATCGGAGCTCACTGTTTCGTCTGGAATGGTCGAAAATGGTGGAAATGACACTTCGTTTGTCAAAATCCGACATAGGGACTAAAATGTAATATTTCAGAAGTTGCAGTGGTCAAATTGTAATTTCTGAAAGCTCAGGGACCAAAATGTAATTTCTATAAAGGATATGGACCTTTCTGAAATTTACCAGAATTTGATGACTTGGCACTGGTGCTGACTTGGCATGCTGACTGGGCTGCTGACTGTGCATGACGACTGACGTAGCTGCTGACTGGATGCTGATGTGGCGGCTGACTCAGCATCTTCAACCTTCGTAGGCGCGTGGGAGCGTGTGTCGCGTGTTGGGCCCGTGAGGAAGTCTCTGTTCAGCGCGAGTGGCATTTTCTGACCTCCGTTCGATCGCCGGAAAATACCATCGTGCTCGTCCCGACGTGAAAAGGCAGATGATATGCTCAAAATCAATTTTTGACAACTTTCGTTGGAATCGATTTTCCAAACTGAAGCTCTATTTTTGAGTTTCGGGATCCCTCTGTGGAACCTTAGCTTCGGATACCACTTGTTGTGATAAAAACACATACAATAGAGGAGAAATGAATGAAAAATCTTTTTTTATTACTCAAACAAAAGAATTACAAAGCTTAAAACCAAGCTTCACAAAAACTCTCAAACACTCTTTACTCTCTATTATGCTCACTCTCTGTATTTCTGGGATGCTAAACAAATGATATTATGTCTCCTTTTATAGTTGTCAAAACGTGTGTTATAGTGGCACACGTTTTGCCAACGCGTTTGCTGCATCCATCATTTGTAGCTGGCCAGCATACATGCAAGTTGGATGCATGCTGGAGTCCAACATTTTCACAGGCAAATAAATAAAAAAGAGTCATCGACAATTTCTCTAAGTATAATCTCATCGGAACCGACGGCTTTGGCGAACTCTTCAAGGGCATTCTTGATGATGGAACTGTCACAGCCATCAAGCGTGCCAAGCTTGGAAACACCAAGGGTACTGATCGAGTCATCAACGAGGTTCGAATTCTTTGCCAGGTGAATCACAGGAGCCTTGTGAGACTCATTGGTTGTTGTGTTGAGCTAGATCAGCCTCTTATTATTTATGAATACAGCCCCAATGGAACCCTTTTTGATCACCTACATTGTGACTCTACGATTAAATATGCTCCGCTGCCTTGGCTTCTCCGGCTTGTTATTGCCCATCACATAATTGAAGGGCTTGCTTATCTCCACTCAGCAACGGTGGCTTCTATTTATCTTCGTGATGTGAAATCCAACAACATTTTACTGGATGAGAAACTTAACGCCAAAGTTTCTGACTTTGGGCTTTCAAGGCTTATTGAGAGAACAGAAACTAATGATAGTCACATTTTCACTACTGCTCAAGGTACATTAGGTTATCTTGATACAGAATATTATCGTTGTTAATTCCATTTTAATTGGCAATATTTGTGACAAAACAAGTTCAATTGAGTTGTAATAAGTCTTGAAGAACTTGGAGCAATTGGACTGGTATTTGGCAGAGCTGGAATATTTTTGTTAGTACTGTGTTCGTTGCAACTTTCGAACGTGTGGCGTTAGTGGCACGTTCTCCATTGGGTTCGAAAAAAATATTCTAGAGAGCAAACATTCGTGGTATATTCGAGGAAGCATTCGAACAAAACGATCCAGAGAGCCAGCGTTTGTGGTGCGTTCGAGTAGCGTTCGAACAAGTCTTTCCAATGGGCACGCGTTCGTGGTGCGTTCGAGTAATCTTTCAAACGCGACTGTGATCTGGACGCGTTTTTCAGCCTTTTCACTTTGAAAAACCTTAGATATTCATCCTACCTATAAATAGAACATATAGCCACCATCCCCAATGAGTTGAAACACAAATCCTTTGAGCCCAAATCTTTCAAAGCTTTCAACTTTCTTTGACTCCACTATTGAAGACTTCTTATCTTCTTGTCTTCTTCATTAATGGTGTGAATCTCTCTTTGATAAACCTTCAACACAACCAAACCCAAAATTCCTAATCCTTAAGAGTTCTCAAGGAGGAAGATTGGTAGTCGGAGTTCTGATGAGTGGTATTTATATCACTATTTCCCACTCATTTAATCTAATATTTTGTATAGTTCCTTGAGTTTTGTGAATGTTTTGATGTGTTTTGTGTTATTTTGTAGATAAATAAAGTTTGGAAAGCACTGGAGGCAATTTGAGGCAAAACCGGACAAAAATGTGTCAACAGGAATATTTTCGTCTCTTCCGCGTCGCGACGCTGAAGCATTGCGCGTCGCGACGCCCGGCGTGCGCCGAATCTGCTAACATGCGCCGGGTCCACAAAATCAGAATCTGAGAAAAGTTGATTTTGCTAACGTGCGCCGTGACACATGTCACCATCACAACAGAGATGCTAAAATGCGCCGTGCCATGTGTCGAAATCCTATTGCTTGGACGGCCACCGCCCCACGTGTCATCCTACGTGTCGCCACATCATCGTCCACATCAGCAGCCACATCAGCAAGTCAACCGAGTCAACATGCCATGTCATTATCAGCCAATCACAGCGCGACACGTGTCAACCTCTCATTCGTCTGACGGCCGCCGCCCCACGTGTCGCCACGTTGTCTTCCACATCAACAGAGTGACGTCACCAATGACGTCATGAATAGTGACACGTCATCAATGACGTCAGCTTCATAATTGAGTTCCAGCCGCCATTACACGTGTCAACCTTATCCTCTTATCCGAATTGCTACGTGTCATCTCCTCATTGTGCCACGTCGACAAAATCCAGCGTCGCGACGCTGAGGCTTTGGCGTCGCGACGCGCGAACAGTGACCAAACAGTGAATTTTTTTTGCTATAAATAGGCCGCGAATTTTCAGTTTTCATGACACCTTTTCTCACTCCTTCTATGTAATTAGGGAGTTTCTCTCTCTAGAATTTTCATTTTTATTACTTTTTACTTTTGTAATAATTTTAATTACTGTTTGTAGTAATAATAATTTACTTTCTTTATTTTACAGTTTTTACTATTCACTATGCGGAGGTAACTTCCCTATGCTAGGGTGAAAGGTAATTATTTTACTATTGCTATTTAGATTAATCTCCCTTAAAAATAATATATTTACTATTTAAAATTCTGATTAATAAAGGAATACCGCTATATTGGTCGGTTGGTAAATTTATTTTCTGTTGGTTTGAACCTGATTAATCAAGGATACCGCCAGACTGGTCGGTTGGTAAATTTATTTTGGTACCGCCTTTATGGCTGGATTATGGACAAATATTACCACCTATATGGATGGTTGGACTTAATTTGATTTAATCAGAATACCGCCAGATTGGTCGGTTGGTAAAATATATTACAAGTTTATATATTATTTTACTGGGAGATATCTAAATAAGTAGTAGTAAAAGTAATTCCTTTTTACCTTAGCATTTTATTTTATTTTACTTTTAAGCTTTTACTTTACTGCAATTACTTTTCAGTACTGTTACTTTATGGTTTTTACTTTTAAGTTTTTACTAGCCCTAGCTATGTGTCATAACTAAGTTAGTATCTAGGGTTGTGATGAAATCCAATATCACGGGCTTATAAGGGTTAGATTATAATTTGGGTAATATAAAGATTTATTTATTGAGTCTTAATCTTAATGCTCTTTAATTAACTGGCCATTAATTAAATTGATTAGGTAAACTTAAAATGAACTAGACATAGGGATTTTAAGTTTAAGACCTTAGAATCAACAGCCCACGATCTTCCTTAAGGATAGATAACCCTTTCAATAGATTTCCTTACAGGATAGGAATATACCTGTCAGGCGAGGGTAGCCATAATTGGAACTTAATCTTAATGAATCTAGGTAATTTGGTTGACATAGGCATATGGTTCAATTGGATTATACTAGGTATTTGTAATTGACCATCGGAAGAGGCTTTTACATAAATTGGTGTTCCAGGTTAATAAATCAATATTTTACCCAATTATAATATAACCACTTTATCTTTAAATAATATTGGAATAAATCACAACCCTGGATAGTTTTAATATTGAATTTTCTTAAAATCTACCTTCAAACAATTTTATTTTATTGTCTTTAAATTTAGAATCGTCGCTATTTCAAATCAATTAAACAACCTGTTAGATACTAGTAATCATTTAACCTCATAAAATTAATAACTTAGGTATTAAGTCCTCGTGGGATCGATACTTTTTATACTACTTGAACGATACGTACGCTTGCGTTATACGTGTGTGTTTACGCCGGTCAAGTTCTGGCGTGCGTAAAGAGTTGATTCAGTCAGAGACTTCAGAGGTTCAGAAGAAAATCATGGTGTGCGGGCTTAAAGAGTTCCTTGGGTTCTTACAGTCTAGAGGTACTTGAGTTGGTGGAGTTGCCATCATAGGTCTTGACCATCGCTGTAAGTTTTTTCTCTATATAGTGGATTGGGCTGGTAACCGAGATACCTGTAGTGGTTTTTGTACTTGCATGAGTTTTCCACTTCGTCACCAAAATTATTGTTTTGATTTTGTGTGATTGATTTAATTTTCCGTAATCTATTTTATTTATTTATATTGTGGTTGCTTGTTGAGAATCCATAGTAACAATAATTAAGACTTGTCTTGATTATTGTGTTTAATTCCGTATAAGGTCAGAACCTTGGATAATCTCGAATTTTTAATTGGTATCAAAGATTGAACTCGATCTTTGTCCCGTTTGCTATGGATCATAGTCAACCTTTAAATTGTCCACCATTTTTTGATGGCATAAAATATTTATATTGGAAGGTTCACATGAGAGCGTCCTTAAGTCCTTAGATGAGAGATTTTGGATTACAGTAGAATACGGGTGGAAACCTCCCGTAGTTATAGTTGATGGGGTCTCTTTCCCTAAAGATAAATTGATCTGGACCAATGATAAATTTGATACTAGCAATAGGAACAGCAAGGCAGTTAATGCCATATATGGTGCTGTTTGTTCTGCTGAATTTAGGAGAATCTCCATGTGTGAGATAGCCAAGGATGCTTGAGACATCCTGCAGACTGTGTATAAGGGTACATTTTCTATTAAAAATAATAGACTCCAGGATTTAGCTACTAGATTTGAGGTCGCCTAGATGAAAGATGATGAGACATTTGATGAGTTCTACGCTGAGATTAATAATGTCGTTAACTCAAGCTTTAACCTATGAGAGACTATCCCTACCAGTATGATAGTTAGGAAAATCCTTAGATCCCTATCTGATAAGTTCCTACCCAAGATCACCGCCATCGAGGAAATTAATGACCTCGATCAGCTTAAACTAAAAGACCTCGTAGGAAAACTGCAGGTTTATGAGAAGAAACTGTCTAGTTATAAAAGCCAAAAACCATAGTGATGAAAAGCGCGAAGGAAGTTGCTCATGGTCCGTCTAGTGATGATGATAATACCCTCACGGATAATGACTTGGAAATATTTGCAAAGAAGTTTAAGAAATTTCTTAAGCTGAAGAATAATAGCCATAGCAATAGTAGGGATATGGATGATGAGCCTAGAGAGAGTAGGCATAATAGAAGAGAGTCCAAATATGAGAGGGGTAGTAGACCCCGTGGTATCCAGTTCCATGAATGTGAAGGATATGGGCACATTAGATCTGAGTATCCCACATACCTTAAGGCTAAAGGCAAGAAAGCCATGTCAGCCTCCCTTAGTGATTCAGAAGGTGGCTATACTTCTGATGAGTCTCCTAAAGACAAGAAAAAATTTATGGCCTTTAATGCTAGTGTGTCTGATGAGAGAGAGAATGAAGTTAATGATGCTGATTCAGAAGTCTCTCTTGATGAGTCTGTAGATGAGGATAGTCTTCGGGTAGCTTATGCTGAAGTGTTTAATGAGAGTTTAGTTATCAAGAAGACTAATATAGAGGTCAATAAGAGGCTGAAACATGTTGAGCTAGAAAAGAATGAAGCTAAAGCTAAGTTTGAGCACATCCTTGTGATGATTGATGACCTCGAGAAGAGGAACAGAGGCCTAGTTGATAGGGTCCATACTTTAGAGGCCGATCTTGAAAATGCTAGAACCAGTTGTCTGCATTTTCTAGTGGGAATAGGAAACTAGACCGCATGCTATGTATTAGTGTTGAACCTAATTGCAACAATGTGCCATCGTCTCGAGCTGTGTCTAACCCTCCTAAACATAACTTAGGTAAGAAGCATGTTGAATGTAGTCAAGTGATTCCTCATTTTGTTCCTCGTCCTGTGACTCAACCTCAATCTAGAGGTATTGTGGGTAAACCTCGCTCTCATCCGAGGTTTGTGCCTATTTTCCATCAATGTGGCAAGGCATGACACATTAGGCTTAAGTGTTTCATGTTTCACAAATAAAAGAATAGGCCTAAAATTGTGTCACCTAGATTTGATTCCTCAAATCTACTGTCTCAAGTTTCTACACTAACCAAACAAGCTCAATTCCTCAGTGAGAAACTTGTTGTGTTGACTAGGAATTCTCAAGTGGAAGAGATTCCTAAGAAAGTTTGGGTGAGGAAGCAAGATGACTTCCCAACTACTTCTGAATGTCTTGATAGGCATGATGAGAGTGCACTTTGGTGTAACTCTTCCTATAAGTTGCATGTGTTTTCCCATTGCATGTGTTTGTGCGTGTGTTTTATGTTTTTGCACGTTTACTTTATTTTCACTGCATATGGGTGTGTGTGTCTTGTTTTTGTTATGTGTCCCTTGGTATATAGGATGGAAACCCGGACATAAATTTCATAGCCAATTCTGAATGGACAGTAGTATGATCTGCACTCGGGATACAACTCCACGTACCATTAGATTTTGACAAGCCATGGTGTGTCTTTTTTGTGCGTGTTAAAGCTGAAAAATCAAATATATATATATATATATATAATTGAAAAAGACCAAAAATATTTTTGTGACTTTTTCGAGCATGAAAAACATGTGCATGTGATCCTGGTATGTAGGATATATGGTTATGAATATATAATATGCTTTTATTTTTCTTAATGCTCTATATGCATATGTGTGTGTGATAAAAACTCTTGGTATATCTTGTTCTTGCACCTCACATACATAATTTTATTATGTCAAGGTTTGGTCGCATGTATGAGTTTTTGGACTAGCAATCTATTTTCTACCATACTTTGTTCACTAAATAGTGTGACCTTTGATTAGATGACCTTGCTATCCTCTTGTAAAAGTAAAAAGAAAAAAAAATTACATGAGTCTCAAGTGCAAAAGAGCCAATGGGGCCAAATTCAAAAGATAAGGGCAAAAACCCTTCACTCGAAAGAGTTGTTATTTATGAGCTCATGATAATTATGGGGAAAATAACATAGCATGCAACCAATGTTGCTCATTTCCAGGTCCTAGTGGTGCTGGGTTTGAACATCTATTTTGTGGACTTGGTTTGTTAAGAGATGGATTTCCTTGGCTGTGTCCAGCTCATAAAATAAGGTCTTAAATTTTGATTCGTTGTGCACTTATTTTCCATGCAAGTGCCTGTTATGCTTGGGTGTTTATGTCATATGCATAAGTGTTGTATTTAGCCAAACTTAAAATAATGCATATTATTTCTTGTCATAAACAGCTGAATACTGACTGGGTATCATTGTATTTTCTTGAAGTGTTGTTTCAGTCAGTTTTTGATAAAAAAAAACAAATTACCTCATTGTGTGCTTGTGTGTGCTCTTTGTCATTGTATACCATTTGTTTTGCATATCTATGAGTGTTTACCTCATGGATGATCTTAAGCTAACTGTGTGGGCCTGTTAGTGAGGGGGAGTAAATTCTGTTTGCCTATACTCTAGCATGAGTTACTTCATGTTGTTTATCTTGGTACCTTTGTCATTTCGTGTCAAAAATGGGGAGAGTAGATTAAGGGGGAGTAGTACCATAGAATATCCTTTTGATATCTTCGTTTTAAGGGGAGTTTAGATTAAGGGGGAGAAGGATATCTACTACTTGTACATGCATGAGTTTTATACCTGCTTTATGTTATACTTGATAATCTCAATGCTTTTCATGGTATATTGTTGTTTGTGGATGTTTCAGGTAAGCAGGTTTTGTTGCTGAGGTGGAATTGATTTCGAGACTACTTGATTAGGTATTAGATCGAGTCATATTGTAATAAGTCACTGTTTTGATGGTTGAAAGTTGGCTATTTTCATTTTGGGTCTATTACCGTAGTCTTTGTATTAGGTAGTGTTTTGTCACGGAATGCTAAAGGGGGAGATTGTTAGTTCCATTTTTATTGGCACTGTCCGTGACAAAACAAGTTCAATTGAGTTGTAATAAGTCTTGAAGAACTTGGAGCAATTGGACTGGTATTTGGCAGAGCTGGAGCATTTTCATGAGTGCTGCGTTCATTGCAGCGCTCGAATGTGTGGCGTTAGTGGCTCATTTTCCATTAGGTTTGAACAAAATATTCTATAGAGCAAACGTTCGTGGTACGTTCGAGGAAGCGTTCGAACAAAATATTCAAGAGAGCCAGCGTTCGTGGTGCGTTCGAGTAGCGTTCGAATGAGTCTTTCCAGTGGGCACGCGTTCGTGGTGTGTTCGAGTAATCGTTCGAACACGACTGCAATCTGGACGTGTTTTTCATCCTTTTCACTTTGAAAAACCCTAGATCTTCATCCTACCTATAAATAGAACATGTAGCCATCATCCCCCAATGAGTTGAAACACAAATCCTTTGATTCCAAATGTTTCAAAGCTTTCAACCTTCTTTGATTCCACCATTGAAGACTTCTTATCTTCTTGTCTTCTTCATTAACGGTGTGAATCCCTCTTTGATAAACCTTCAATACAACCAAACCCAAAATTCTTAATCCTTCAGAGTTCTCAAGGAGGAAGATTGGTAGTCGGAGTTCCGCCGTGCATAAGGAGTTGATTCACTCAGAGACTATAGAGGTTCAGAAGAAAAATGTGGTGTGCGGGCTTAAGGAGTTCCTTGGGTTCTTACAGTCTAGAGGTACTTGAGTCGGTGGAGTTGTCATCATAGGTCTTGACCATCGCTGTAAGTTTTTCTCTATATTGTGGATTGGGCTGGTAGCCGAGATACCCGAAGTGATTTTTGTACTCGCACGAGTTTTCCACTTCGTCACCAAAATTATTGTGTTGATTTTGTGTGATTGATTTAATTTTACGCAATCTATTTTATTTGTTTATATTGTGGTTGCTTGTTGAGAATCCATAGTAACAGTAATTAGGACTTGCCTTGATTATTGTGTTTAATTGCGCATAGGGTCAGAACCTGGATAATCTCGAATTTTCAGTCGCAATTTTCAACTGACTGATAAGAACGATGTATATAGCTTTGGAGTTGTGCTGCTGGAGCTATTGACTTCAAAGAAGGCTATTGATTTTAACAGAGAAGAAGAAATGTGAACTTGGTGGTTTATATGAAAAATATTATGGATGAAGAGAGATTGACGGATGTTATGGATCCGGTGTTGAAAGAAAAAGCTAGTAATTTATATTTGGAGACGATGAAGGCACTGGCTTTACTAGCAGCTTCATGTTTGGATGAGAAGAGGCAGAATAGGCCTTCAATGAAAGAAGTTGCTGATGCGATTGAGTACCTTATTAGTATTACTAAAGGGAGAATTTCTGAATCCTAGAGTTGTATCAATCGCCACAGCTTGCAAATAATTGGCATGATTTAAAGCGACATTGTTAGCCCTCTCTTACTGTTGAATTGCCTCCGGGATTTAATTAAGTTCTTGTTAGTTAAAAAGAAAAAAACAGAAATTAAGTGGGTGTGAAGAATTTAAGTGACGTATTTTTAGAACTTATAACATCTTAGTTTCTTTCTAAAAACAACAAACTGAAGTAAAGATATACATTTAATTATTGAATTTGAAACATTATGCTTTTAGGATATATGAAAATAACATAAAATCCAAGTCATATTCCTTTGAATTCAGATTACCTAAATCTCAAACCACAAACATTATTATATAATAAACATCTTTTGACTTGAATTAACTAACATCTCTCAGTAAACTAATGGAAAAAAGATAAAGATGAATCTATTTTGATCTTGCTGGAGCCCATTCAACTGCAAGGATGAGGTTATCATAACCATAGCCATGAAGCTTCTTAATAGCTCTCTCGGCATCTTCCATGTGAACAAAATGGACAAAACCAAATCCTCTTTTTAAACCACTTGGGCGATCAGATGCCACATAAACACGAGTGAGTGGTCCAAATGCACCAAATAGTTCTCGCAAGTCTTCTTCTTGAGCGTCCTCCGAAAGGTTGCTGACCTTTACTGCATTTTCATCGTTGTATCTCTTATCTGACGATGATCTACTGCTCATATTTTGTGAATCAGCACCTAATCTTTTGCTTGGTGGGATGTAACTACTGCTCTTGGTGATCCCAGAATTAGAAGCTGCGTTAGCATCGGTCACCGTCGTCTTGTCGTTCAAATTCAAGGCTTCAGCTTGCGTTGTAAGGTCCTTGTAAGGGCACCTGGCTGTCCAATGATCACCTTTTTTACCACATGCCCTACACAACATGAGAACAGCCCCCTTGTTTCCAATTTGCCCTAAGGATTCCTCCGCAGTTTTGCTTTCCTTTGTTGTGCTTCCTGCTAATAATTTGCAATTCCAACGTTAAATAACGAACTTGAATGCACAAAAATATTAAAACAATGAATTATGATATGGTGTAAGTAAAGTTTGTGTTAAATAATATTATATCAATAGTCGTGAAATTCATATGGAACCCATTAGATAAATCCGTTGATTTATCTGATACAAAAACAACAAAGCAAAGGAAAAAGAGATTTAATAATAAAGAAGAAGAGTAATAGCCGTACCTAGAGACTTGGGACTCTCAATGGAAATGTCTTCGGTAGAAACCATTGTGAGCCTGGCACCGACGTCTTCATTGACAGCGTCACCAAACTTAGGCCACGACCTTCGCTCAAGAACTTGCTTTTTGTGACGAGTTACAATCTTACGGACTCTTGAAGTTGTGGTAACCTTAACGATCTTTCCTGCTTCATTGAACTTGTACTCGATCACTTTCTTGATCCCCTTCTTGTCCGGGCCTATTACTTGAGTGGGAGGGAGAAGAAACTTGAGCTTCCCATCACCGTTACCGCTATCTTCTTCATCAGCTTCGGCGAAATCCGACCACCGTGGCTTGTTTTGCCCCGCCATTGAAAGGATTTGTTTGTTTTTGTTTCTTTTTATTGGGGAGTAATGAGATTGTAATGATATGGACTGGAGGACAGTGATCTAATTTATAGTATTCCTTTTTTTTCCTAACAATATACGGTTTCCATATTTTTTTTTTTTTTTTAATGTGCGGTTTCCATATTCTAATAAGGAAAGGAATGAATTTTTAGTAATATTCGGTTTTCATCTTCTAACAAGGAAATTAAAAATAATAATAATAATAATAATAATAATAATAATAATAAATATTGTAAATATACCTTTTGCTTTAGGGATATATTTAGAGTCTCGTAATGGGTAAAACCCCGTACTTTGCAAGTTTCATGGACTAAATGATAAAATTTGAGAGTTTCATGGATAAATTTCGCTTTAATCAAACTTCAAGAGGTTCATTGATCTTTTTCAAGGTTCAAACGAGGCACAAAGATGGACTGACATGTGGCACAACTGGAGTGTGAGGCGTGTGACACGTGGTCCAATTGGTGTACGACACGTATCCTATTTAGATCTATATATCGAGCACATTCCCACACATTTAAATTTGGAAAACTCTCTATCTCTCTCTTTCACCCCTTCCCTCTCACCACCGTCACTACCGACGTCGTACGTCGTCCACCGCCATGTGCCGACCCGCCAAAATCATCAACTGTCAATCGTTCAATCCTTATGGGTTGTGTCGTCATCGGAGTTCCACCGGAAGAGATATTATCGTCTCAAAGTTGCGTCAAAATCGCTTTCTTCAGCTCCACGCACCGCCGTCCGATGTCAATTGTTGTCACCAGCGGCAAGTGAGCATTCCTTTGACTGAAACCTTTCCAATGCTGCAAACCATGCTTTGATCTAATTCCGTTTGAAAAATACCCATTTCGAAGGAGAGTGAAATTCAATTTTTGACCGAGCCTGTGAAATCCGACCATTGGATCGACAAATGGACACCACCAGCGAACTCCCTTTGACGAAACGAAAGCGTGGATATATAATTTGACTGTTAAGAGTTGTCGGACCGCTGGTCCCCGTCAAAGACGGACTACGCATGCCTCGAGATGCTTGCCAGCCGGCTCGAGATGGAATTTGGCTTGGGAAGAGATGAAGCCATGTGTATTGAACCTCGTGGTTAGAGCCATTTCATAATCCGAACATCTGATCGAGGTTGGGGTTCGATTACATTTCCTTTAAATAAAGTCTATTTATAATGTATTTAGTTAATTGTGTATTTAATATTTCCATACTCTATTGGTTTATTAAATTTTTTATGAAATGTTTCATTTGGATTATGTTGTTTTTATGGATGTTTTTTGATATTGCGGATTTAACGAATTATTATATTATTTATTAACTACTGTAAGAGAGTTCGATAAAAAATTATACATGACACACATATTATAGAGTCACATATGAGGTTTGTCTTGTTGCATCACGGATTGGGCGTTCGACCATGTTGGGGTTTTGGGCGGTATATACGGGTAACGCAGCGAAATGCTGGAAAATCAAATTTTCCGATTTCTTTAAATTTTTTTATTGGGTAATTAAAATAAATTTATTTATTCTAATTACTCAATACTGAAAAACAGATTTTCTTACCAAAAAAATCAGAATTTCAGTATATTACCTTGAAGCCCCAAAACTTTTCATTTTAATTATTTTAGTCCTAAGTTTTCAAATACAAACTTAGGTGATTTCCAATCACAACCAAAATGATTTGTACATGTAACATCCCCAATTCGGGAGATGCTACCGGCAGGGAATAGGTCGTATTATCCCCATGAGCCTCTGGTTTTTTAACTATAAACAACATTGATACTCTTCCTTAATCCAAAATCTTACGTATGGAACCGTTACCCAAACTAAATAACATAATATGCAAACTCAACATTAATAATTGTATACTAAATAACACTTGCTTTTACAGCTATATTTATAAACATTTTAACCTTATACAACGACCGACACAATACCAATGACTGATACATGACTTCTCTTTGACTTTGATTCGACTCTCTCTCTTTGACTTGATCTGGTGGACTCCAAACCCTAGTGACTGCCATCAGTATCCATCCTCTTGAACTCGTCCTCCGGGTACACCTGTAAAATAAAGAAACTAGGATGGGGGATTAGATCGTTTGAACGATCTAAGTGAGTGGATGGTTTTAAAATAAAAACTGTAATTCTTTATAAAAACTCATTTTTTAGAAAACAAATCGGATCTTTTTTGAAAACTTTGCTTTCCTGAAAGCAGTTCTCTTTCTAGAAGACCTTTGTGAAAATATTTTCTGAAAGTCTCTTATAAAGCTCTGAAAGTCTCTTATAAAGCTGTTATTTTTGAAAACCTTATTTCTAGAAAACTATCTCTTCTGAAAGTCTGTCTCTGAAAACTATTTCTGAAATATCTGTTTCTGAAGACTGTCTCTGAAAAACCTGACGCATGGGGACATTACGTATCGTCGTCCCCTCATACGCATAACTAGAGCCAAGAGTTCAAATTCATGATATTATGGCGTTACGTATCACCGTCCCCCAAAGCATGCCACTACTTGTTCTTGAAACTAGTGGTCTTGAGGCGTTACGTATCGTCATCCCCCAAGAAACTGAACTAGAACTGAGGGTGCGGATCTATGCTACCCTCCAAGCTCTGAATCTAGGATCTAAGGGCATTTATCATCCTTATTCCTGAACTAGGATCTGGGGACATTACGTATCGCCGTCCCCCCAGTCCTCTACATGGGCACGTGTCCTCTCCGATAATTCCATATTTGTGACAAGTTACATACTGAGGTGGCTTTTTCCCCCATGCCTCGAAAATCATAATCTCAAGCTTTTAAAATTACGTTTTCTAAAACATTTCTTAAAACATACTCTTTCATGAAATAATTGTGATAAAATCGGCTAACGCCCTAAGTGCGTAAAAATAAGTCTGGTATGAAAAATAACATAATGAAAATCAACTTAAAAGGATAATGTCCACTCACAGATTTAGAATCCCGCTTGTATCTCTTCACTTGTCGAAGGAATTGTAGTTCCTGCAATGATCTATAATTGGTAACTTAAATCAGAACATAAGTTGTGGAATATGCTTTGAAGCTATTGTCACTACATAACATACTATGTTTGTGACATGATAAATTATGTGCAAAAGAGTCGATACGAGACCCTAAGGATGGCCCCTAATATCCTGAGTTGAAATTGAAAAGGCTAAACTAATTCTGGAAATTTGGCCTCGCGTCGCGACGCGAGCTCTTTGGCGTCGCGATGCTCATTAATTCATAGCCGAGGTAGAGCCTCTCTTTCCTCCGCGTCGCGATGTAATATCCTTAGCATTGCGACGACATCCTATGTGAGTTTGAGGCAGAGAGCCTTTGATCAGCACGCGTCGTGACGAATGGAACATAACATCGTGACGCGACCCTAAATTCAAAGTTATTTCACCTTCTTCAATTACATGGCCCCAAGGCATCCCAACTCTAACACTCCAATACTATCACCTAAATAATTTCTCTAATCTTCAGCATTGCTCAAAATCTATCTCATCTCATCAACCCAACACAACCCATCATTTAGAATCATTAAGTCCTCAAGCATAAATTTCTCAATATATACATACACATATAAACCTCATTCAATGCTAATATTTTCATAACACTTATCAAAATACATGCCAACAACTTATTAATGCCAAATCTAACAATTCCCATGGCTAGGGTATGCTATATGCGAAATGGAGCTTTCCTTTTTCAAGTTTAAAACTGAAAAACGAGGAGAGGCAAAGATAAATGAAACTTACCAACCTTGGAAACATGCTAGGATAGATCAAAATACTCTTGAATTGAAGTTAAATGTGGGAAAAGAAAAATCCTTTCATCCCCCTTTACTCTTACGTTTTTGGTGGGTGAGGGAGACAGTGAATAGTAGGCTATTTATAGACAAAGTGGGGCTGATTTTGTGATGGAATGAGTGGTTTGTATTGTGCCCCCTCGCCATTTTTCTAGTTTATTCCCAAAATTACTTGTAAAATAACAATAGAAATAATTTTCTACAAAATGAAAGGATGAAAATAGCTTGATTTCCAAGCTTTTCTTCAAATTTAAGCTTTAAAACCTTTGTGTTTTTCTCTCAACTCTCTTTTTATTTCTTAGAGGCTTAAACTTGAAGTGTTGCAAATGAAAAACATAACCCTTATATTTTTCTAGGGTGGGGCGAAAATGGCATTATTGGAAATTAGATTTTGTAATTTTTTTAATCAAGATTAAAAGTAGCAAATTCCAATTTGAATACCATTTCCATAAAGTAAATATACAAATGCACCAATTACACTAATCCATATATAGCCATAATCATGATTTAGATAAGTGTATTTAATTATTCTAATTACTTAACAATTAAATAATTAGATAATTACTTAATACAAATATTTAAATATTTGTTTCATATTTACTATAAATATTCCATAATACATATATTTATGACATGTGTCAAATACTTTATTTGATAATTAATTAATGTATATTTCATAAAATCAAGTATTTAATCCAAATACACATTAACTAGGAAATGACCGAAAAGCCCTTAAGCATGTATCTTTTCGTTTAACCATTAAACGATTTATAAATAATCAACATTATTTATAACTATTGTCCTAGTGCTCTACGAGTATGTTTTATTAGTGAGACTATCTAGATTCAGACATATCCGTCACGAAATCCAATTTCGTATCCATAATCTACCCACCCGTAAATTATGACGATCATGGATAAACTCGTTGAACCATACAGGTCGAGGTCATCACATACGTATAATCCCTCCGTCACAGGTATCCGGGTTACCCCAAGGATATAGATATAAACGTCAAATCTCTATAGGTATTATCCCGTCAACGTATTTATTAGAAATCTCTTAAATAACACTTAGAACTTATTTCTACAGTGTACCACGGGCCCATGGATTTAACAGATTGCTAATTCCATATTGAATACATATGCTCTGTACACAGAACTGACGGATCATATCTTGATACACACATGATATCCTGAGGATCAGTCCACAGCCAACGAATAGGCGGAGGTTTGATCTAAATAGATCGGTGACGTGACTGCCATCAAAGTGTGAAGGATACCTCATACATCCACGGTGGTATCTCAAGTCAAAGAATCACTATGCTACTCAACCCGAGAAGATTCCTATTGACGTTAGTGTACCATCTATTAGAAAATCTTCGATGAGTTGTTCAGTGTTTATCAAATAAACACCTACAGGTCTATACGAGTTTCCCAAGACTCATGGTTCATTGGGATAAACCATCTGACCAAGTCTCGATATACGTCATGTACTGGTCTCAACAGATTTTAATAACCAACCCGTGTCAGTAAATTTTGATCAAGAACTTTATTTGAGAATATACAACTTATAGTGATGTTTCTCAATGTCAATTACAAACTACGTTGTAACTGCGCACTACGTTGTAAATCCAGGGGCCTTTGTCTAATATATACATATCACTAAATCATATTTAGTTTCAATCTAATCATAATTAGATCGAATACGTATATAAAAACAAGAAGTGCTATCATAAATAAGTAATATTATGGAAAAATCAATTGTTCATATTCATGAGTCAGACATAAATATAATTCAGATTGGAACTCCGAGCACAAACCCTAACAATTTCTCTCACTTGCTCTAGTGCCAGTCCACGGTATCATATACACATCTAAATATGTATCACATACGCATGGCCCTCAAAAGCTCATCTAGCACTCAAATGGTAGGCAACAACAAGTAGGTCCACTATAACATATCGAGTTTGTCCAATAAACCCAAACGTCTCTCTTAGCTAGCATCATTCATATTTTGTAGAACATAAGTTATACATCAATATGACTCAGATGCGACATCCATATTTTACTACAGCTACTGAGTTATTTTTGTATGTAGAGATCAAATCAAAAATATTATGCAGACAACTGCAAGTACAATACTAATATCAAAATTTCCAATCTAAAAAGGTCACTTTGCAACTTTATAAGTCAATACTTCATAAGTTACAACTAATTCCACTTACACAGTAGAATCATTCGTGACATTCCCACTGCATCTTTTCTGACTCTTTTATGACGTAGACCATCTAATATCATAATTAGACTTAAAACTAATCTGACCCTAATGGT
>SKCR01005029.1:0-66677 GCA_019454045.1 Zanthoxylum bungeanum | reverse complement strand
ATTTATATATCTATGGTGATCTAATCACAAATGATGAGAGTGCAATTTCCTTGTCACATAGTTAATTTGCTACAACAACACAATGATCTGTGCAAATAGTGACGCTATGGGTCATTTTGTCCAACACATGGAAAGCTTCGTAATCAATGTCGATGGACAAGAAGTGGTCTTGAGTTTGGTCAACAAACCACAACTTGGACAAGACACCGATATGGAACAAAGCTCTCATGATTCAAACACATCCTCGACGGACAAAGGCCTTGACTTTGGCCAACAAGCCAATGCCAGTCTCGGATCTTGAGTGAGAATCACTCAATGGAAGGAAAGACGCTTAATATTTTGCGAGGGTTTTTCGAGTGCAAATTGGCAACCAATTTATTATCTTTATTAAGGTTCTCATCATCATACCCCCTTAAACATGCTTCTAAACACATAATAAAGCGGGTATAAATAAATAATAATGATATGCGGATGGATACTTTACACTGATCCTAAATCAAATCTCTATGTTTCTCTCTCCCACTAGCACCAGTATTTACTTCTACCCGTTACACTACACTTCTAAAGACACCTCATTTACATTGAGGGGAATAGGTTAGAAGAGAATATAAAGAGTATGGAGGTGATAAGGCTGGACACGCAGGTCCAATTAATAAATCAAATTTATTACAACATTTCTAAAATTGCCCCACCCATCTAATATCCATCTGATATACATATCATGCATCACAATCATGTATTCACAAAAGCCGTTATCAATCAATCTAATACAATTAATTAATCTGATATTAATGACCATCAAATGTTCAAACAACGATTTGATTTTGCTCGAGTCAACTCGTTTTGCGAATAAGTACTTAAAGTACGAATTCTCGAATTAAATTAAACTACATAATTAAATCCAATTCAATTTGTATTTATTACTAATTCCCTTATTTAATTCCAAATTAAATACTACACTTTATTAATGAACTTTTACGACTTAAATTAACAATTTAATCGTTACGGGTCTCAAAGCCCGATTAACATCCAACGTCAATTTAATTAAAGTCAATGGGATTTTAATTAATTTCTTAAGGCAATGACTTTTGGTCAACTCGAGTCGAACCCAATACGAAAATCCAATCAGGGACTTACCCCATAAGCCCAGAAATCAATTTAGGCCCATTAGGCCCAATTAAACTTTAAAGGTCCATTAGTCGCATTTGGGCTTTATGGAAGCGGTTTTGGGCCTAATTGGATCCAACCAATTGCCTAAACCCAACTTAGTACAACCAGCCCAATAAGCCCATTTACAACATTTAAAGCCAAATCCAATTTAAAGCCCAATTAATTAAACACAAAAAATTCCAAATTTCATATTAATTACCAAAGTGTATTAACATAATTTCACCCAAATCAATATTTCAAAAACACCAAATTAGTAATAATTAATCATGCCATCAATAACAAAACATGTCCAACACTTTTATCAAAAATCAAACCAATTTAATTTGTGTCCGATTAGGTTTCAATCCAATTAAATCATCCATCGACATTAATTCAACATTCCCGAATGATTCCAACTCATCCAATGAATCAAAATCAAAAAATCACCAAGATATTTAGGGCTAGTGTATTCGGCCAAGCCTAATATTTTGGGCAAATTTGTTCCAAACAACATTTGATCAAATTAATCCAATCAATCTTTAATTAAAACACATTTAAGCATATTCATTCATCCAATTTCACAAAATCATGCTCAAAATCATTTTACCAATATTTTAGCCCTAAGTTCGTTTCATGCTTTTAACAACACTCTGATACCATTGTTGGTGTTCTACGGTCCCAGGGATCGAATCAAAAGCATATAAACATGAGTGAATACAATCGAGAAAGTCGCGGAATACTTACATCGATTGGTTGAGTGACGCGGTAGGCAACAAAAATTGATTTCTGCCTTCTCCATGCTCGGCAGTGAGCTGTGACAGACCCCTTGGATTCGACCAAGGTGTCTTTCGTCAAGCTCCAAGCTTCGTCGAATGATTCCCGGTTCATGGGTCGACTTCCTATCACCTTCGCATGTCTCTCGGAGTGCTAGCTCTCTTGATTTTGCCACAAAAACCAAGCACTTTACTTCTCTATAGCTCACGGCAGTGAGCAGGAGAAGAGGATAAGAACAACCCAATTTGGGCGTGATCAAAGAGAGAAGAGAGAAGAGTGTATTTGGTTTGTTTCTAATTTCTGTATCAAATACACAAATATGAATTTCAAATTCATTTGCCATGAATTTGGCTTTGAAAAAGTCAAGCCATAATGGCTCCAACCACTCACATCAATTCCCATCAATCCATCAATCAACGAATAGTGACTGGCGTTAATCACTCAAAGTGAAAGACATCCATCACTTGATTGACGAATGATGTGACGCTAGTTGCGACTAGCGATTTGATGCTTAATTTGATTTGCGTGCCGCACTCGAATTCGAAATGCGAATGCGCTTGTAAATAATCCTGGGCTCGGGTTTACTAATTCAAAATTAACGAATTTTCTGTTGCGACGCAATTAAATCTAATTTAATTAAATAATTATGCCTAGCATAATTACTATTCACGTCGCTAACGAATTAATTCTAAATTAATTCGTTCGCCCGAATTAAAATCTAATTTTAATTCCGCGTCGAAATCCAATTTCGTTTAATATATCAAATATATTAATTAATCGATTAATTCCAAATTAATCGTTATCTCTCTTTAAATGATATTTTATCCCAGATAAAATATCTCCGCAATTAATCCCAGATTAATTTTCTCTCTCTTCTATTAATCCCAGATTAATAAAAATTGTGAGTCATACGTCATCGGTTAATCTTTGGGAAGTGACCCATGAGATCCCTGAATATGTTGGCAGTAAATCTGGTCGTCAGACTATCCAAACACGTAAGTACCTAGTACAACGTTTGTACCGATTTACAAGACAAGGTTGGCTTCTAGTAAAGCGCTATGCCTACCCAATTCTCCGGAAATATCCTTACAGGAATAAGAATCTATATCATGCGTAGTATACGTAGTATTGTGTATATCGATCCAGTATCGGATGATCACGTGCTAGGCCAGGGGCTGGAATTGTGTCTGCCCCGTACAAAGAAATGTTGGATGTCTGGTAACTAGTCTCTATAATTGGATAAACCCGACCTTGTAATTTTATCCCGATAGCTGCAGCATATAAGAGAACAAGTTCCGTATCCTACGTGACCATCATCTCCACTATGACTGGAGTGATACTTCCGTATTGACATCACACCCAACACACTACGATTCTAGATATACCCAGAAGAGGCTTACACAGAAACCGGTTAAAGACCTGAACGACTAAAACCAAAGCATATTGATTGTCGCAAGTATTAGCGGTGCAAGTCTCAGGTTAAGACCAAATACATCTACCCTGATTTCGGACTTCCATAGACACATAGTCATACTACCAATGGAATTCCGAGGGGGTCTATCCAGAGCGAAGCTGTTTCCCGTACTATCGGTAAAACACAACTTCCTATTACACTTGCATGATTATCCTATACCCAAATATATGATAACTATGTCGTTGTGTCCTCACAACGCGCACAAATGTAATACTAGTCTTTTACGCATTTATCGATGTCCATCTCGACAATGCTCTGACTAGGGATATTTAATGATTTATCCTTCGTGGACTGATACTGTCTCATATCATTCTCAATCCAGGAACAAATCATAGGGACCTCCTATCATTTATACATCTTGGTGATCTAATCACAAATGATAAGAGAGCAATCTCCTTTGTCACATAGTTAATTTGTACAACAACATGATGATATGTACAAATAGTGACACTATGGGTCATAATTGTCCAACAATATATTCCTTTAAGAATATTTCTGGAGAATTGTGTAAACACGGTGCTTTGCTAGAAGCCAACCATGTCTTGTAAATCGTTAAAAATGTAGTCATAGGTACTTACGTGTTCGGATAGTCCGACGACCGGATTTACTGCCAACATATCCAGGGATCTCATGGGTCGCTTCCCGAAGATTCACCGATGACATATGATTCGAACATAATTAATCTGAGATTAATTACAGAGAGATTTTATTTAGGATAAAATACTATTTGAAGAGAGAGAACGATTAATTTAGAATTAATCGATAAAATAATATATTCGATATATAAAATGAAATTAGATTTCATAACGGAATTAAAATTAGATTTTAATTCGGGCGAACAAATTAATTTAGATTTTAATTCGCAAGCGACGTGAATAGTAATTTTGCTAGACATAATTATTTAATTAAATTTGATTTAATTACGTCCTAATGGAAAGTTCGTTAATTCGGAATTAGCAAACCCGAGCCCGGGATGTGTTGCGGGCCCACTCGGATTTTGAATCAAGTAGGGCCCACAAGTCACATCACATGTCACATCATTTGTCTTTCTCATCACTTTTTGGTGATGGTATTATGTGAAGTGGGTGATGATGTTAGACACTTATGACCCATATCGTCATTATTTGTAAAAGACATTGTGTTTTTGTACAAATTAATTATGTAACAATGGAAATTACCTTTTATCATTTTGTAATTAGATTACTTAATGTGTGAATGATGAAAGTCTTTATGATTAGTTCCGGATTAAGATGATATGAGACAATATCAATTCATGACGGTTTAATCATTAAATATCCCTAGTCATAGTATTATCGAGACTGGACATCGATAATGCGGAATAGACTAGTATCACACTTGTGCGTGTTATGGAAGCGTAACATCATAGTTCTCATATATTTAAGTATTGGATACTTATGCAAGTGTGGTAGGAGGTTGTGTTTTATCGATGGTACGGAAAACAGCTTCGCTCTGGATAGACCCCACGGAATCCCATTGGTAGTATGACTATGTGTCTATGGGAGTCTGTATTATGGTAGGTGTATTTGGTCTTAACCTGAGACTTGCATTGCTAGTACTTGCAACATTCAGTACGCTTTAGTTTTGGTCGTCCAGGACTTTTACAGGTTATGTGTACGCCTCTTCTAGGTTTATTGAGAATCGTAGTGTATTGGGTGTGATGTCAAGATGGAAGTATCACTTCAGTCATATGGAGATGATGGTCACGCAGGGATACATAACTAGTTCTCTAATGGGTGGCAACCATCGGGATAATATGACTAGGTCATGATTATCCGATAACAAAGAGACTAGTTGCTAGTGATCTGATATATGCTTCGTACGGGGCAGACACTATTCCAGCCCCAGGCATTGTACGTGACATCAGATACTGGATCACGAGATATGCAATACTACGTATACTACGTCTGACATAGATCATATATTCCATTAAGAATATTTCTGGAGAATTGGGTAGGCATGGCGCTTTGCTAGAAGCCAACCTTGTCTCGTAAATCGGTAAGAACATAGTACAAGGTACGTACGTGTTCGGATAGTCCGACGACCAGATTTACTGCCAACATATCCAAGGATCTCTTGGGTCGCTTCCCGAAGATTCACTGATGACGTATTATTCTAACTTTATTAATCTGGGATTAACAACAGAGAGACTTTATCTGGGATAAAGTACTATTTGAAGAGAGAGAACGATTCATTGGAATTAATCAATAAAATAATATATTCGATATATTATACAAAATTGGATTTCGACGTGGAATTAAAATTAGATTTTAATTCGGGCTAACGAATTGATTTAGAATAATTCGCAAGCGACATGAATAGTAATTTTGCTAGGCATGATTATTTAATTAAATTTGATTTAATAACGACGTAACGGAAAAACTCGTTCATTCAGAATTAACGAAACCAGCTCGGAATGTGTTTGCGACGCCACTCTGATTTTGAATCAAGTGCGGCCGCAAGTCACATCACGAGTCACATCACTTGTCACTTTAGTGATAGATGTCTAAGTCACCTTTTGGTGAGTGACATGTAGTCATTATCATGATAGAGGTGGTGTGGGCATTTAATGCCATTTTGGAGCCAAAAATTGCTTTGACTTTGGTAAAGCATATCCCAAATTTTTGGTAATGGTTTTGGTAATTGTTTTTAGAAAAAAAGAACAAAAACACAAAATCTCTATCTCTCTCTCAAGCAAAACCGTGCAGCTCTTAAAGGGAAGGAAATCATTTTTCTTTCTTCAATCTTGCTAGCACATTAGAGAATCATTACAATGTGATAGGGAAACCGAACTAAGAGCTTGGAATCCAATGAAGCTTGGAGCTTGCTTGCAAATCTTCTTCAACAAAAACAAAGGCTTGGCCGAAACTTGGAAGCAAGGAGGGAAAGTTTTGTTGATCATCACATCCAAAGCCGTTCAATGTAAGTGTTTTTTCCGCCTCACTTCTTTGAGTATTCATTCTATGTTGGTTTCTATAATATGTCCCAAGGAAAGATTAAGCATACATGAAATCAACAAAGGATATATATAACATGAAGTATGGCGGAATCATACTTACAATGCTATGTTGATGAAGAAAAAACAAACCAAATGGAAGCTCCAAGGTAGACTAGGTTCGGCCAAGGAAGACAAGAAGAAGCAAGCATCACAAACTTTGTGTATTCCTTGCTCTATGATGGTTTCCTATCACCTCTTTTGATCCTTTGAAGGTGCTAGCCTGCATGTTCCAAACAACAACCCTTTCTTCAATCTTTTGGCAACCAAAATGGAAGAAAATGGAGACCAAAACTGTTTCAGGTTTTCAGTCAAGAGTGAGAGAGAGAAGAGAGATTTTTTTTTTTTTTTTGATTTTGATACCAAAAATCAATTTTATATTTATGCCATAATATTTATTAAATAATAATAAATCTATGACACAAGCCATGCAAAGGCTTAGAGTGTCCAACACTCAAATTCCATGCATAACATTTGAGTGTAAATACACTATCACCATGCAATGCATCATCATAAAATAATGCATATAATGACATGTGTCATGTGGGCCCCACACGTTTCCAAATGAAAGTGGGCCCACTTGCACTCACGCGTTCGGGTTCGATATTTCCGAAATACCGAACTTGCATCGTGACGTTAATTAAATCGAATTTAAATAAATAATCGCTCCTAGCGAAATTATTATTTACGTCGCTTACGAATTAATTCTAAATTAACTCGTATGCCCGAATTAAAATCTAATTTAATTTCGCGTCGAAATCGAATTTCAATTATTATATCGAATATAATAATTTTACTGATTAATTCAAATTAATCGTTCTCTCTCTCACTTTATCCGAGATAAAGTTTCTCCGCAATTAATCCAAGATTTATTAAGTTCGAATCAAATATCATAGGTGAATCTTCAGGAAGCGACCCAAGAGATCTCCGGATATTTTGCAGTGAATACGGTCGTCGGATAATCCGAACACGCACGTACCTCGTACTACGTTCTTACCGATTCACAAGACAAGGTTGGCTTCTAGCAAAGCGCCATGCCTACCAATTCTCCAGAAATATTCTTATAGGAATATAAGATCTATATCAAGCGTAGTATACCGTAGTATTGCGTACATCGATCCAGTATCGGATGATCACATGCTAGGCCTGGGCTGGAGATGTGTCTGCCCCGTACGAAACATATATCGGACATCAAGCAACTAGCCTCTTTAAATCGGACAATCCTGACCTGGTCATATTGTCCCGACGGTTGCAACCTTTTATAGAGTGCTAGTTCTGTGTCCTGCGTGATCATCACCTCCATATGTCTGAAGCGATACTTCCATCTTGACATCACATCCAGTACACTACGATTCTCGATAAACCCAGAAGAGGTGTACACAGAACCGGTTAAGGTCCCCAACACCAAAACCAAAGTTTACCGATTGTCGCAAGTACTAGCGATGTAAGTCTCAGGTTAAGACCATATACACCTACCCTGATGCGGCCTCCCATAGACACGCAGACATACTACCAATGGGATTCCGCGGGGTCTATCCAGAGCGAAGCTGTGTTTCCGTACCATCGGTAAAACACAACCTCCTATCGCACTTGCATAAGTATCCAATACTTAAATATATGAGAACTATGCCGTTGTGCCCTCACAACGTGCACAAGCGCAATACTAGTCTATTCCGCATTATCGATGTCCAGTCTCGATAATACTACGACTAGGGATATTTAATGATTAAACCTTTGGGGACTGATACTGTCTCATATCATTCTCAGTCCAGGTTACTAATCATATGGACTTTCGCCATTTATAAATCAAAGTAAACAATATTACAAAACGGCAAAAGGCAATTTCATTATCACATAGTTAATTTGTACAATAATACAATATCATTTACAAACAGTGACGCTATGGGACATAATGTCTAACAATCTCCCACTTGGCCTATAGCCAGTCACTCAAGCATCTAATACCCGAACTGTATGTGTCGTTCAAAAACTTGCTGAAGAACAGCTTCGTCAGCGGATCTGCAATGTTGTCATCTGATGTGACCTTCTCGACTTTTACATCGCCACGATGTATAATCTCCCGAATCAGATGATAACGTCGAAGAACATGCTTGGACCGTTGATGAGACCTTGGTTCCTTAGCCTGTGCTATAGCCCCGTTATTGTCACAATACAATGGAACGGGCTCAGCTGCTAACGGAACTACTCCTAATCCGATTAGGAACTTCGGATCCAAACTGCCTCCTTTGCTGCTTCAGATGCAGCGATGTACTCCGCTTCTGTTGTTAATCGGCAACAGTATCTTGCTTGGAAGATTTCCAGCTCACTGCTCCGTTATTCAAACAAAAAATGTACCCGGATTGTGACTTGTAGTCATCCTTGTCGGTTTGGAAACTTGCATCGGTATACCCAGATACCGCAAGTTCTCCACCTCCATAAATTAAGAAAGCATCCTTAGTTCGTTTAAGATACTAAGGAGGATTCTTAACTGCTATCCAGTGACCTTCACCTGGATCGGCCTGATAGCGACTGCACATGCTCAAAGCATATGAGACATCAGGTCGTGTACATATCATGGCATACATGATCGATCCGACTGCCGAGGCGAACGGTATCCGACTCATGTGGTCTCTCTCTTCCTGAGTCTTAGGACACATGTCCTTAGACAGAGAGGTACCACGTACCATTGGAACCAATCCCCTCTTGGATTGTTCCATGTTGAATCGCTTCAACACTTTATCAATGTATGTACTCTGGGAGAGTCCAAGCAGCTTTCTAGATCTATCCCTGTAGATCTTTATTCCAAGAATAAAGGCTGCTTCTCCCAGATCTTTCATGGAGAATTTTAATGAAAGCCAAGCTTTCACCGACGTTAGCATGGGAATGTCATTGCCTATAAGCAATACGTCGTCGACATAAAGGACAATAAAAGTAAGTGCTCTCCCACTAACCTTCTTGTATACACAAGGGTCATCTGCGTTTTGCACGAAATCATATTCTTTTATGATCTCATCAAAACGCTGATTCCATGACCGTGATGCTTGCTTCAATCCATAAATGGATCGATTTAACTTACAAACCTTGTTTGCAAGTCTAGGTACGATAAAACCGTCAGGCTGTTGCATATAAACATCCTCCAAAAGGTTTCCGTTAAGGAAAGCGGTTTTAACGTCCATCTGCCATATCTCGTATCGAAATATGCAGCTATTGCAAGCATTATCCGAATGGATTTAATCATGGCAACGGGTGAGAAGGTTTCGTCATAATCAATACCATATTGTTGACGATACCCCTTCGCTACAAGCCTAGCCTTGTACGTTTGTACGTTGCCATCCATGTCGGTCTTCTTCTTGAAGATCCATCTGCATCCAATAGGCTTTACGCTTCTGGTGCATCAACCAGTGTCCAAACTTGGTTGGCGTACATGGAATCCATCTCGGACTTCATGGCTTCTTGCCATAAAGCGGAATCGATATTTTGTATCGCTTCCTCATACGTAGCCGGCTCATTATCCTCAATAAGATTAATATCTATATGAGGTGAGATCAGGAACCCATACCTCTCAGGTACTGTTCTGACTCTCTCCGACCTACGCGCGGTCCTTGTGTATGTGAAGTTTGTGGTACAGACTCATCCCGGACGGTCTGTTCTTGTTCCGTCGTTGATTCATTGCCAGGAACAGTATCACTACGATCTTCATCGAGTTCTACTTTCCTCCCACTTACCACTGCATTTATAAAATCCTTCTCAAGGAAAAATGCTTGTAGAGCAACAAATACTTTGTTTCTCTTGTGGGTGATAGAAGTAATATCCTTTGGTTTCCCTAGGATATCCTACAAAAAGGCATTTATCAGTTTGGGTTCAAGTTTGGTACTTTCCAAACGTTTAACATATGCCCAGCATCCCCAAATCTTTAGGAAAGAGAAACCTGGTTTCCTTCCTGTCCATATCTCATATGGGTCTGTATAACAGACTTCGACGGTACCTTATTCAAAATAAGTATAGCACTGTTTAATGCGTATCCCCAGAAGGATATTGGTAGCTCAGTGCGACTCATCATTGACCTCACCATGTCCAACAAGGTGCGGTTTCTCCGTTCGGACACACCGTTTAATTGCGGTGTTCCAGGAGGAGTCCACTGTGAAAGAATACCATATTCTTTCAAGTAATCTTGAAACTCATAACTTAAGTATTCGCCACCACGGTCTGACCGTAATGTCTTAATACTCTTCCCTGTTTGTTTCTCCACTTCGTGTCGAAACTCTTTGAATTTCTCAAAAGTTTCGACTTGTGTCTCATAAGATACACATAACCGTAACGAGATGCATCATCTGTAAGGTTACGAAGTAGTGAAATCCACCTCTAGCCTGGCTAGACATGGGCCCGCATACGTCAGTATGAACGAGGGCCAACAGTTCTGTGGCACGTTCACCTTTACCGCTAAAAGGTGATTTAGGCATTTTGCCTAAAAGACAAGATTCGCAGACGTCATATGAATTGGGATCAAATTCGTCCAAGTACCCACTCTTCGAAAGTGTGGATATGCGAGTCTTGTTGATGTGTCCTAGACGACAATGCCATATATAAGCTTCATCTTTTAGATTACTTCTTTTGAGCCTTTTGTTTGTCATTTTAGGAGATTCATTTATATTCAAAATATAAAGACCGTTATTTGCAACAGCTGTGCAAATTTCTGCATCATTTTTATATAAATAACACCCAGTGTTCCTGAATACAAAAGTGTAACCCTGCTGGGTTAACAAGGACACAGATATAATATTCCTAGTTAAACTAGGTACAAAAAATAACAGTTCAAAAGTTTAAGTTCATGCCCTGAGGGCAGTTACTAAAACAAAAGTCCCTACGGCCAAAACAGCAACTGGGTTTGTTCCGTTTCCGACCCGTAGATCCATCTCCCCTGATGCCAGCACCCTGCTATCATGCAGATCCTGCACATCAGTACAAATATGAGCACCACAACCAGAATCAAAAATCCAATTTTTAAAACTAGAAGTATTCATATTTATCTCAATAACAAACATACCAGAGGCAATAGCCTTGCTAGCCTTGATATCCTCCCTCTGCACAATGCCATTCGGCAGTCACGTTTCCAGTGACCCCTCTTGCCGCAGTTGAGGCAGATGTCGCGAGATTTGTCCTTTGGCTTCTAGAAGCCACTGTCAACTTGCCTTGCCCTTCTTCTTGAAACTTCTCTTCCTTGCACCTCCAATTGCCTTGGGGCCACCCTTTGGCGCATGAGAGGTCAATGCAAATGCGCCTCGCGCTTGCTCCCCTTTAGGAGTTCCCTTTCGGACTCCTTCAAGACGGATAACAGCTCTCCAAGAGTGTCATCTGTATCCATCAACTTGTAGTTGATTATGATTTGTTTCCAAGTATCAGGAAGTGATGCAAGATCATATCTATAGTCAGCTCAGCCTCCAAGACTATTCCCATATTGGCCAACTCATCAATATCGGCGATCATTTGAGTCCCGTGGGCTTCAACTGATGCGCCGTCTGTCATCCGGGAGCGGAAGAGTTTCCTTACTAGCTCGTACCTCTTCATCCGCTTATTGGTGCGGTGAAGATCACGCAATCTTGCCATCATGTTATAGGGATCCAAGTCCCTGTACTGGCGTCTGAAATGCTGGGTCATTGCAGCTAGCATAACTGACTGAGCTTGGTCACAATCATCACTATGAGTCTTCCATAACTCTAGCTCCAGTGGCTCAGTGGGTTTAGGCGGGAGAGGTCTCTGAATAGTATACAGTATCCTCTCAGCCCCAAGCACTATCTTGAGGTTCATTTCCCAGTCGGCAAAGTTTGTCCCTTTGAAGACATTATCGCCCATGATTATGTCGCGGATATTACCTTTGCCATCATCTTGACAACTATAGTCCAACTATAAAGTCAACGATGTTATGGGTACAGTCAAACTGTTACAAGTAAAAAAAACAATATATTAGTCCAACTAATTATTAAAATATTGACGAAATAATTTTGAAAGACGCGTAAGGCTAAATATCTGAATGAAATTGCAAATTCAATAATAGCCTCCCACTATTTTCTTCAAGTTTCTAACCCTCTGTAGAGAACTCGGGAAATAGAATTTCCTAGTGGGCTAGGATCCCGTTAAATAACACACAACCTTGACTTTGGCCAATAAAAATTGTATGCTATTTAACTTAGGTAGATCTCCATGATCAATTGGATCTCATCCAATTCCTAGATCCGGTTAGGTGGACATCCAAGTCCGAAACATATGTATAATGTCAATGTATCTAATACATTTTCCTAACCCTATCCTCCGAATCAACTAGGCCTTGGCTTTGGCCAAAAAACAAACCTAATGATTCCAGTTAAGCGGGACCCATTGACGAGGAAAGTTTCGTAATCAATGTCGTTGGACAAAAAGTGATCTTGACTTTGGCCAATAAAAATCACGATTTGGACAAGACACCGATATGCAACAAAACTCTCATGATTCAAGTACATCCTTGATTGACAAAGGTCTTGACTTTGGAAAAACAAACCAATGCCAACTTCGGATCTTGAACAAGAACCATTCAATGGAAGGATATTCGCTTATATAAATTGAGGGATTTTCGCGTAATTGGCAACCAATTTATTTATCTTTGTTAGGTCTCATCATCATACACCCTTAAGCATGCTTCTAAAACATCATAAAGCGCGTAAAGTAAATTAATAGTGATATGCGGATGGATATATAAACAACTTGTTCCTAGAACAAATCACTCCCTTCCTCCCCCGTTAGCACTATTCTACTTCTACCCAATTACATAATACAATAAGAGAAACCTCATTTACATTGAGGGGAATTAGGTGAGAAGAGAATACAAAGAGATAAAGAGATAAGGCTGGACACGCAGGTCCAATTTATAAATTCCAAATTTACAATAATTTCTAAAATTACCCTTTCCTTCTAATATCCATCCGATATACACTATTCATTCATCACATACATATATATTCAAACAAGACATGCTTTTACAACCAATCTAATCCAATTAATTAGTCTTGTTTAAGTGATCATCCAATGTTCAAACAACGGTTGATTTTGCGCGAGTCCAACTCGATTGAGAATAAGTACATAAGGTACGAAATTCGCGAATTATATCGAACTACTAATTAAATCTAATTCAATTCGTATTCAATACTAATTCAATTATTTAATTCCAAATTAAATATTTACACTTTTAATGTGCTTTAAAGACTTAGATTCTAAATCTAATCTCATTGGGCCTCAAAGCCAACTAACATCCAATGTTGAATTTAATTCAAGTCAAATGGACTTAGAATTGATTTATTAAGGCTTGGGCTTTGGTCAATGTGGGTCAAACCCAATTACCAAGCCCAAATAAGGAATCCCTTAAATGCCATAAAACCAATTTAAGCCCATAAGGCCCAATTAAATTTTAAAGCCCATTATATTATATTTGGACTTAATGGAGTGGAGTGATTTAGGCCCAAATTGGATCCAATCCTTTTGCCCAAATCTACTTGGTCCAACCAAGCCCATTATGCCCAAATACAATATTAAAAGCTCAATTCACCAAATTAAGCCCATTAATTAAATTTTATATTCCAAACATTAAAGTCCAATTAATTAAAGTGTAATACCAAGATTAATACATTAAACCAAATATTTCAAAAAATACCCATTTAATTTATTAATCATGTATTGTTCAAAATAAATGTCCAACATTAATTTTAACAAAAATCAACTCCTTTACATGTCCTTGTACATTCGGCCAAGGTGAGTTTTTTTGTGTCGATTTGTTCAATCCGATTGAATTACTAATCTACGTCCCGTACACGTTCTAAGTCATCTAATGATCTTAAACACAAAAAATTCCAATCCACTCCAAGTAGCAACACATTCGGCCAAGGCATGGATTTGGGGAAAAAAATCATCCAATGCATTTTTCATAAAATTGATTCCATGTAACATCATTCTATATACATGTAAGCATTCTTATTAATCAAATTTCATAAGAACATGCTTCAATCAATTTCACCATACCATTCGGCCAAGGTCAAAATTTTGGGGAAAAATCATCCAATGCATTTTTCATAAAATTGATTCCATATAACATCATGTCATATACATGCAAGCATACTTATTCATCAAATTTCACAAGACATGCTTCAACCAATTTTAACACACCCATTCGGCCAAGGTCAAAATTTTGGGGAAAAATCATCCAATGCATTTTTCATAAAATTGATTCCATATAACATCATTCTATATACATGCAAGCATACTTATTCATCAAATTTCACAAGAACATGCTTCAACCAATTTTATCAAATTTTAACCTAAAGTATTTCATGCTTAACCATGGCTCCATGATACCATTGTTGGATTCTATAATATGTCCCAAGGAAAGATTAAGCATACATGAAATACAACAAAGGATATATATAAACATGAAGTATGGCGGAATCATACTTACAATGCTATGTTGATGAAGAAAAAACAAACCAAATGGAAGCTCCAAGGTAGACTAGGTTCGGCCAAGGAAGACAAGAAGAAGCAAGCATCAAACTTTGTGTATTCCTTGCTCTATGATGGTTTCCCTATCACCTCTTTTGATTCCTTTGAAGGTGCTAGCCTTGCATGTTCCAAACAACAACCCTTTCTTCAATTTTGGCAACCAAAATGAAGAAGAAAATGAGAGACCCAAAACTGTTTCAGTTTTTCGGTCACAAGAGTGAGAGAGAGAAGAGAGATTTTTTTTTTTTTTTTGATTTGATACCAAAAATCAATTTATATTTATGCCATAATATTTATTAAATAATAATAAATCTATGACACAAGCCATGCAAAGGCTTAGACTGTCCAACACTCAAATTCCATGCATAACATTTGAGTGTAAAATACACTATCACCATGCAATGCATCATCAATAAAATAATGCATATAATGACATGTGTCATGTGGGCCCCACACGTTTCCAAATGAAAGTGGGCCCACTTGCACTCACGCGTTCGGGTTCGATATTTCCGAAATACCGAACTTGCATCGCGACGTTAATTAAATCGAATTTAAATAAATAATCGCTCCTAGCGAAATTATTATTTACGTCGCTTACGAATTAATTCTAAATTAACTCGTATGCCCGAATTAAAATCTAATTTAATTTCGCGTCGAAATCGAATTTCAATTATTATATCGAATATAATAATTTACTGATTAATTCAAATTAATTAATCTCTCTCTCTACTTTATCCGAGATAAAGTTTCTCCGCAATTAATCCAAGATTAATTAAGTTCGAATCAAATATCATAGGTGAATCTTCAGGAAGCGACCCAAGAGATCTCCGGATATTTTGGCAGTGAATACGGTCGTCGGATAATCCGAACACGCACGTACCTCGTACTACGTTCTTACCGATTCACAAGACAAGGTTGGCTTCTAGCAAAGCGCCATGCCTACCCAATTCTCCAGAAATATTCTTATAGGAATATAAGATCTATATCAAGCGTAGTATACCGTAGTATTGCGTACATCGATCCAGTATCGGATGATCACATGCTAGGCCTGGGGCTGGAGATGTGTCTGCCCCGTACGAAACATATATCGGACATCAAGCAGCAACTAGCCTCTTTAAATCGGACAATCCTGACCTGGTCATATTGTCCCGACGGTTGCAACCTTTTATAGAGTGCTAGTTCTGTGTCCTGCGTGATCATCACCTCCATATGTCTGAAGCGATACTTCCATCTTGACATCACATCCAGTACACTACGATTCTCGATAAACCCAGAAGAGGTGTACACAGAACCGGTTAAGGTCCCCAACCACCAAAACCAAAGTTTACCGATTGTCGCAAGTACTAGCGATGTAAGTCTCAGGTTAAGACCATATACACCTACCCTGATGCGGCCTCCCATAGACACGCAGACATACTACCAATGGGATTCCGCGGGGTCTATCCAGAGCGAAGCTGTTTTCCGTACCATCGGTTAAAAACACAACCTCCTATCGCACTTGCATAAGTATCCAATACTTAAATATGAGAACTATGCCGTTGTGCCCTCACAACGTGCACAAGCGCAATACTAGTCTATTCCGCATTATCGATGTCCAGTCTCGATAATACTACGACTAGGGATATTTAATGATTAAACCTTTGGGGACTGATACTGTCTCATATCATTCTCAGTCCAGGAACTAATCATATGGGACTTTCGCCATTTATAAATCAAAGTAAACAATATTACAAAACGGCAAAAGGCAATTTCATTATCACATAGTTAATTTTGTACAATAATACAATATCATTTACAAACAGTGACGCTATGGGACATAATGTCTAACATCTATTTCATGCTTATAATGATCTTGGGACCACCTAGAAATCCAACAATGGTATCATGGAGCAGGTTTAAGCATGAAAGTGATTAGGGTAAACTTTGGTCAATTGATTTTGAGCATGTTTTGAGTAAATTACTGTTTGAGCATGCTGTGTATGGATGACTTGGAGTTATTTAGGATCAATTTCATGGAAAAAATTAATTGGATCAATTTTTCCCCAAAAATGAGGCTTGGCCGAATGCTTGTTGCCTTATAAGTCATGGTATTTTTTGTTTGTTTGATCATTGGATGACTAGAAATAATTCGGTAATATTGATTTAAATTCAATCGGATTGAAAATGAAATTGGACAAAATAAAACCATAAATGCCATGAGCTTTGCATGTAATGAGATGATTTTGTTCACAAATGTTGGACATAAGTGAACAATTGAATACAAAATTAATTGATTAAATTTTTATTTTGGAAATATTAATTTGGTAATTAATTGATGTAATACACTTTGGATAATTGAATTATAAAATTTGGAATTTTAAAATTTGAATTTAAGGGGCTTGATTTGAATTGGGCTTGTAATTTTGTATTTGGGCCTTATGGACTTGGTTGGGCTAAGTAGGTTTGGGCCAAATGGATTGGATCCATATTGGGCCTTAATCATTCCATTAAGTCCAATATAACAAATGGGCTTTAAATGTTTAATTGGGCCTAATGGGACAAAAATTGATTTCTTGGCAAATAAGGGTGATTCCTTACTTGGGCCTTGGTATTTGGGTTTGACCCATATTGACCAAAGCCCATGCCTTATGAAATCAATTGAAAGCCCATTGGACTTTTAATTAAACAACATTGGATGTTAATTGGGCTTTGAGACCCATTTAGATTAGATTTGGAATCTAAGTAGTTAAAGCGCATTAAAAAGTGTAGATATTTAATTTGGAATTAAATAAATGAATTAATATTGAATATGAATTAAATTAGATTTAAAGAGTAGTTCGATATAATTCAAGTATTTGTATTTCGAGTACTTATTCATAATCGAGTTGGACTCGCGCAAATCAAATCATCGTTTGAACATTGGATGATCACTAATATTCAAAGATTAATTATTTGATTAGATTGATTGAATAACATGCTTTAATGAAAACATGGATGTGATGAATGAATACCGTATATCAGATGCATATTAGAAGGGAAAATGACAATTTTAGAAATTGTTGTAAATTTAGAATTTATAAATTGGACCTGCGTGTCCAGCATTCTCTCTTTATTGATTCTTTGTATTCTCTTCTCACCTAATTCCCCTCAATGTAATAAGGTTTCTATTATTGTATTATGTAATTGGGTAGAAGTAGAATAGTGCTAGTCGGGGAGAGGAAATGGAGTGATTTGTTCTATGAACAAGTTTTTAAATATCCATCCGCATATCGTTATTAATTTACTTTCGCACCTTATTATGTGTTTAGAATGCATGTTTAAGGGTGTATGATGATGAGACCTAACAAAGATAATAAATTGGTTTCCAATTTACGCGAAAATCCCTCAAAACATATTAAGCGATATTTCCTTCCATTCAGTGATTCTTACTCAAGATCCAAGATTGACATTGGCTTGTTGGCCAAAGTCAAGGCCTTTGTCATATTGCGGATGTGTTTGAATCATGAAAGTTTTATTCCATATCGGTGTCTTGTCCAAGTTGTGATTTGTTGGCCAAAGTCAAGATCACTTCTTGTCCATCGACATTGATTACGAAACTTTCCCACGTCAATGGGTCCCGCTTAACTGGAATCATTAAGCTTGTTGTGCTAAAGCCAAGGCTTAGTTGATTCAGAGGAAATAGGTTAGGAAAATATATTTGATATATTGGCATATATATTGTATATATGTTTTGGACTTGGAGTCCACCTACCGGATCTAGGAATTGGATAAGATCCAATTGATCTTCGAGATCTACCTAGTTAAATATCATACAGCTTGTTGGCCAAAGTCAAGGTTGTGTTTTATTTAACGGGATCCTAGCCCACTAGGAAACTGGGTTTCCCAAGTACTCCACAGAGGGTTAGAGGCTCGCCGAAAAATAGTGGGAGGCTAGTATTGAACTTGTAATTTTGTTCGAATACTTAGCTTTACGCGCTTTCAAATATTATTTCGTCAAAATTATTTTATTAGTTGGACTAATATAATGTTATTTTTCTTGTAACAGTTAGACCGTACGCAACATTGTTAATTGGATAATTAGATTATCGTAGTTAAAATGACAGGAAAGAACAGTGTTTGCGACATCATCAAGGGCGATAATGTCTTCAACGGCACTAACTTTTCCGATTGGGACATGAATCTAAGGATAGTCCTTGGATCCGAGAGGCTGCTATATACTATAGAGAGACCTCTTGAACCTAAGCCCAGATCTGATCAATTGCTCGAGCTAGATCTTTGGAAGATACATAGTGATGACAATGCAACTGCTCAATCTATCATGCTTGCTGCTATGACTTAGCAATTCCGTCGACAGAATAAGGGATTGGATCCCTATACTATGTTGGCGAAGTTGAATGATCTACACCGATCTAATCTTAGATTGCAGAGATATGAGTTACAGAAGAGCTCTTTCATGCTCGGATGTCGGAGGGTATGTCTGTTGAACATCACGTGACACAGATGATTGCCGATATTGAGCAGCTTGGACAAATGGGGATTGTCTTTGAGATATAGACCTCTATAGATTTGATCTTGCAGTCTCTCCCCGACACTTGGAGTGGGTTCATCATGAACTACAATATGATGAACCAAGAGAAGACTCTTAGAGAGCTGTTGTCCACGCTGCGTGAGGCAAAGAAGGTGTTGGAATTCTCTATGGTCCCAAGGATCAATAATCAAGCAAGAAACACATGTGCATACAATCAACGGAGTTGTGGAATACTCACAATGATCGGTAGAGACGATGCAGTGAAGATAAAAACTTTGTATGCCCTTTGAAGAGTTTATGAAGCTCACGGCAGTCCAAAAATTTGTCCTCCATTTTCGGCCAAGCTCCAAGATTTTTGGGTGGTGATTCCAAGCTCACAAGTTGGTTTCCCTATCACCTTCGCATGACTTCCTAGCATGCTAGCACTCCCGATTTTGCCACAAAATCACGACTCTAAGCTTCCCTTAGCTCACGGCAGTGAGCTGTGAAAGAAGAGAGAAAGAACTACCCTAGGCGTGAATGAAAGAGAGAAAAGAGAGGAGTGTTGTGTGGTTTGATTCTAATTTGTGTATCTAATACACAAAATGTGAATTTCAAATTCATTTACCATGAATTTGGCTTTCAAAAATTCAAGCCTTAATGGCTTCAACCACACACATCACTCCATTAATCCATCAATCAATGAATAGTGATTGGCATCAATCACTCAAAGTGAAAGACATCTATCACTTGATTGATGAATGATGTGACGCTAGAAGCGACTAGCGATTTGACGCTTGATTTGACTTACGTGCCGCACTCGAATTCGAAATGCGAATGCGCTCGCAAATAATATCGAGCTCAGGTTCGCTAATTCCAAATTAACGAATTTTCCGTTGCGACGTAATTAAATCTAATTTAATTAAATAATCATGCCTAACATAATTACTATTCACGTCGCTAACGAATTAATTCTAAATTAACTCGTTCGCCCGAATTAAAATCTAATTTTAATTCCCCGTCGAAATCCAATTTCGTTTAATATATCGAATATATTAATTTATCGATTAATTCCAAATTAATCATTATCTCTCTTTAATTGATATTTTATCCCAGATAAAATATCTCCGCAATTAATCCCAGATTAATTTTCTCTCTCTCTTCTAATTAATCCCAGATTAATTTAGAGTTCGAGTCATACGTCATCGGTGAATCTTCGGGAAACGACCCATGAGATCCCCATATATGTTGGTAGTAAATTCGGTTTTTGGACTATCTAAACACGTAAGTACCTAATACTACGTTTATACCGATTTACAAGACAAGGTTGGCTTCTAGCAAAGCGCCATGCCTACCCAATTCTCCAGAGATATCCTTACAGGAATAAGCAATCTATATCAGGTGTAGTATATATAGTATTGCGTATGTCGATCCAGTATCAGGTGATCACGTGCTAAGCCCGGGGCTGGAATTGTGTCTGCCCCGTACGAAACACATATTGGATCTCTGGTGACTAGTCTCTATAATCGGATATACATGACCTAGTCATAATATCCCGATAGCTGCAGCATTTAAGAGAACCAGTCCCGTATCCTACGTGACCATCATCTCCAGTATGACTGGAGTGATACTTCCGTCTTGACATCACACCCAACACACTACAATTCTCAATATACCTAGCAGAGGCGTACACAGAACCTGTTAAAGCCCTGGACGACCAAAACCAAAGTATATTGATTGTCGCAAGTATTAGCGGTGTAAGTCTCAGGTTAAGACCAAATACAACTACCCTGATTACGGACTTCCATAGACACATAGTCATACTACCAATGGAATTCCGAGGGGTCTATCCATAGCGAAGCTGTTTCCCGTACCATCAGTAAAACACAACCTTCTATTACACTTGCATGAGCATCATATACCCAAATATATGAGAACTATGTCGTTGTGACCTCACAACGCGCACAAGTGTAATACTAGTCTTTTACGTATTTTTCGATGTCCAATCTTGATAATACTCTGAGTAGGGATATTTAATTATTTATCCTTCGTGGACTGATATTGTCTCATATCATTCTCAATCCAGGAACTAATCATATGGACCTCCTATCATTTATACATCTAGGTGATCTAATCATAAATGATAAGAGAGCAATCTCCTTTGTCACATAGTTAATTTGTACAACAACACCTTGATCTGTACAAATAGTGACGCTATGGGTCATAATTGTCCAACAGAAGGAACTTCTTAAGGGCAATAAGCGCGAGGCGCACTTTGCTTCTACATCTCGGACTCTGAGGGCTGGGCCCAATGCGACTGTAGGTGTCAAGAAGAAGAAGCATAAGAAGGGCAAGGGCAAAGCGTCAAAGGCTTCTGGGAAGCCAAATGACAAGTCTCAGGATGTATGCCTCCAGTGCGGCAAGCAGGGTCACTGGAAGCGTGACTGTCACGAGTACAAGGCGCTCCAGAATGAGATAAAGGTGGGCAATGAACCGTCCTCAAGTATGTTTGTTATAGAAATAAACATGACTACTTCTAGTTTTAAAAATTGGATTTTTGATTCTGGTTGTGGTACTCATATTTGTACTGATGTGCAGGATCTACGGATTATCAGGAAACTTGCGTCAGGAGAGATTGACATGCGTGTTGGAAATGGGACTCCAGTCGTCGTTTTGGTCGTTGGCACTTTTGTTTTAGAACTGCCCTCGGGGCATGTACTTGAACTTACAAACTATTATTTTGTACCTAGTTTGACTAGGAATATAATTTCTATATCTATGTTAACCAATGTGGGTACACTTTTGTATTTAGAAACACTGAGTGTTTTATGTATAAAAACGATATAGAAATTTTCACAGCTGATGCAAATAATGGTCTTTATATTTTGAATATAAATCAATCTCAAAATGAAACAAACAGAAGGCTTAAAGTAAGTCATAAAGATGAAACTTATATGTGGCATTGTCGTCTGGGACACATAAACAAGACTCGCATATCCACACTTTCGAAGATTGGGTACTTGGACGGATCTGAACCAAATTCATATGACGTCTGCGAATCTTGCTTATTAGGCAAAATGCCTAAATCACCTTTTAGGAGTAAAGGTGTACGTGCCACAGAATTGTTAGCCCTTGTTCATAGTGACGTTTGTGGGCCCATGTCTAGCCAGGCTAGAGATGGATATGAATACTTCGTAACCTTTACGGATGATGCATCGCGTTATGGTTATGTGTATCTTATGAGACACAAGTCGGAAACTTTTGAGAAATTCAAAGAATTTCAACACGAAGTTGAAAAACAGACCGAAAAAAGTATTAAGACATTATAGTCGGACCGTGGTGGAGAATACTTGATTAATGAGTTTCTTGACTACTTGAAAGAATATGGTATACTTTCACAGTGGACTTCTCCCGGAACACCGCAATTAAACGGTGTGTCCGAACGGAGAAACCGAACCTTGTTAGACATGGTAAGGTCTATGATGAGTCGCACTGAGCTACCTATTTCCTTATGGGGATATGCATTTAACAGTGCAATACTTATTTTGAATAAGGTTCCATGAAAGTCTGTTCAACAGACACCATATGAGATATGGACAGGAAAGAAACCGGGTTTCTCATTCCTGAAGATTTGGGGTTGCTGGGCATATGTCAAACGTTTGGAAGGTACCAAACTTGAACCCAAATCGGATAAATGCCTATTTGTGGGATATCCTAGGGAAACCAAAGGATATTACTTCTATCACCCACGAGAGAACAAAGTTTTTGTTGCTCTACATGCGGTTTTCCTTGAGAAGGAATTCCTAAATACAGTGATAAATGGGAGGAAAGTAGAACTCGATGAAAATCGAAGTGATACTGTTCCTGGCATAGAATCCTCAACGGAACATGAACAGTTCATTAGGGATGAAGCTGTACCACAATCTTCGATTACACAAGGACCACGTAAGTCGGAGAGAGTCGGAGAGAGTCGGAAAACTACCTGAGAGGTATGGGTTTCTGATCTCACCTCATGTAGATATTAATCTCATTGAGGAAGACGAACCGGCTACGTATGAGGAGGCGATACAAGGTATCAACTCTGATTTATGGCAAGATGCCATGAAGTCCGAAATGGATTCCATGTACACCAACCAAGTTTGGACACTGGTTGATGCACCAGAAGGCGTAAAGCCTATTGGATGCAAATGGGTCTTCAAGAAGAATACCGACATGGATGGCAAGATACAAACGTACAAAGCTAGGCTTGTAGCAAAAGGGTATCGTCAATGACATGGTTTCAATTACGACAAAACTTTCTCACCCGTTGCCATGATTAAATCCATTCGGATAATACTTGCTATTGCTGCATATTTTGATTTTGAGATATGGCATATGGACGTCAAAACCGCTTTCCTTAACGGAAACCTGTTGAATGATGTTTATATGGAACAGCCTGACGGTTTTGTCATGCCTAAACATGCAAACAAGGTTTGCAAGTTAAATCGGTCCATTTATGGACTGAAGCAAGCGTCGCGTTCTTGGAACCAATGTTTTGATGAGATCATTAAAGAATATGATTTCATTCAAAACGAAGATGATCCTTGTGTATACAAGAAGGTTAGTAGGAGCGCACTGAATTTCATTGTCCTTTATGTTGACGATGTATTGCTTATGGGCAATGACATTCCCAAGATAACATCGGTGAAAGCTTGGCTTTCATTAAAATTCTCCATGAAAGATCTAGGAGAAGCAGCCTTTATTCTGGGAAAAAAGATCTACCGGGATAGATCTACAAAAGCTGCTTGGACTCTCCCAAAGCACGTACATTGACAAAGTGTTGAACAGATTCAACATGGATCAGTCCAAAAAGGGACTGTTGCCAATGTCACATGGCGTCACTCTATCTAAGGACATATGTCCTAAAACTCAAGATGAGAGAGACAACATGAGTCGGATACCATTCACCTCGGTAGTCGGATCGATCATGTATGCCATGATATGTACAAGACCTGATGTCTCATATGCTTTGAGCATGTGTAGTAGCTATCAGGCCGATCCAGGTGAAGGTCACTGGATTGCGGTTAAGAATATCCTTAAGTATCTTAGACGAACTAAGGATGCTTTCTTAATCTATGGAGATAGAGAACTTGAGGTAACTGGGTATACTGATGTAAGTTTCCAAACCGATAAAGTCGACTTCAAGTCGCAATCTGGGTACGTGTTTTGTTTGAATAATGGAGCAGTGAGCTGGAAATCTTCCAAGCAAGAGACTTTTGCTGATTCAATAACAGAAGCGGAGTATATCGCTGCAGCTGAAGCAGCAAAGGAGGCAGTTTGGATCTAAAAATTCCTAATTGGATTAGGAGTAGTTCCGTTAGCAGCTGAGCCCATTCCATTGTATTGTGAAAATAATGGGGCTATAGCGCAGGCTAAGAAACCACGGTCTCATAATCAATCTAAGCATGTTCTTCGACATTTCCATCTGAGTCGTGAGATCATACATCGTGGCGATGTGAAGATCGAGAAGGTCGCATCAGATGACAACATTGCAGATCCGCTGACGAAAGTTATACCTCAGCAAAAGTTTGAGCGACATGTACATAGTTCATGTATTAGATGCTTGAGTGACTGGCTATAGGCCAAGTGGAGATTGTTAGACAGTTATGACCCATAGCGTCACTATTTGTAAAAGACATTGTGTTTTTGTACAAATTAATTATGTAGCAATGGAAATTGCCTTTTATCATTTCCTAATTAGATTACTTAAATGTGTGAATGATGAAAGTCCTTATGATTAGTTCCGGATTGAGATGATATGAGACAGTATCAATCCATAACGATTTAATCATTAAATATCCATAGTCGTAGTATTATCGAGACTGGACATCGATAATGCGGAATAGACTAGTATCACACTTGTGCGTGTTATGGAAGCGTAACAGCATAGTTCTCATATATTTTGTTGGACAATTATGACCCATAACGTCACTATTTGTATAGATCATGGTGTTGTTGTACAAATTAATTATGTGACAAAGGAGATTGCTCTCTTATCATTTGTAATTAGATCACCAAGATATATAAATGATAGGAGGTCCTTATGATTTGTTCCTGGATTGAGAATGATATGAGACAGTATCAGTCCACGAAGGATAAATCATTAAATATCCCTAGTTAGAGTATTATCGAGATTGGACATCGATAAATGTGTAAAAGACTAGTATTACACTTGTGCGCGTTGTGAGGGAACAATGGCATAGTTCTCATATATTTGGGTATAGGATACTCATGCAAGTGTAATAGGAGGTTGTGTTTTATCAATGGTACGGGAAACAGCTTCGATCTGGATAGACCCCCTCGGAATTCCATTGGTAGTATGACTATGTGTCTATGGAAGTACGAAATCAGGGTAGGTGTATTTGGTCTTAACCTGAGACTTGCACCGCTAATACTTTCGACAATCAATATACTTTGGTTTTGGTCGTCCAGGGCTTTAACCGGTTTCTGTGTACGCCTCTTCTGGGTATATCGAGAATCGTAGTGTGTTGGGTGTGATGTCAAGACGGAAGTATCACTCTAGTCATAGTGGAGATGATGGTCACGTAGGATACGAGACTGGTTCTCTTAAATACTGCAGCTATCGGGATATTATGACAAGGTCATGTATATCCAATTATAGAGACTAGTTACCAAACATCCGACATGTGCTTCGTACGAGGCAGACACAATTCCACCCCCAGGCCTAGCACTTGATCATCTGATACTGGATCGACATACACAATACTACGTATACTACGCATGATATAGATCTTATATTCCTGTAAGGATATTTCTGGAGAATTTGGTAGGCATGACGCTTTGCTAGAAGCCAACCTTGTCTTGTAAATCGGTATAAATGTAGTACGAGGTACTTACGTGTTTGGATAGTCCAACGACCCGATTTACTGCCAACATATATGGGGATCTCATGGGTCACTTCCCGAATATTCACTGATGACGTATGACTCGCACTTTTAATTAATCTGGGATTAATAAGATGAGAGTGAAAATTAATCTGGGATTAATTGCGGAGATATTTTATCTGGGATAAAATATCAATTAAAGATAGAAAATGATTAATTTGGAATTAATCAATAAATTAATATATTCGATATATTAAACGAATTGGATTTCGACGCGGAATTGAAATTAGATTTTAATTCGGGCGAACAAATTAATTTAGAATTAATTTGTTAGCGACGTGAATAGTGACTTCACTTGGCGTAATCATTTAATTGCGTCGCAATGGAAAATTTGTTAATTTGGAATTAGCGAACCCGAGCCCGGGATTATTTACGAGCGCATTTGCATTTCGAATTCGAGTGCGGCACGCAAGTAAAATCAAGCGTTAAATTGCTAGTCACATCAAACGTCAAATCACATGTCACTTTGAGTGATGTGACTATTGATTGAATGATGTGACTTGATGGGAGTGGTTGGAAAGCTTTTTGAAAGCTTGATTGACATTTAATATATTTAAATGGTTTGGTATTTGTTTTGATTTTTGGAAATCAATTAATTGATTTTGTAAAAATAAAACAAAGTGTATTTGATACATTTTTTCCCACCAACCATCACAACTCTCTCTTCCTAACTTCTCCCTCTCTCACGCCCATGGAGGGGCTGATTTTTCTTCTGGTTTGACAGCTCATTGCCGAGAGCCAAGAAGGAAATGGGAAGCAAAGTGTTTGATTTTTGTGGCAAAAATCAAGAGAGCTAGCACTCCGAGAGACATGCGAAGGTGATAGGGAAGTCCATCCATGAGCTTGGAATCACCACGACGAAGCTTGGAGCTTGACGAAGAAGATTGAAGCCGAATGGGGACTGCTTGTGCAGCTCACTGCCGAGAGGTCCATTAAGCAGAATTTGTTTTTTTGTTCGTCGCCGCGTCGCTCAACCGATCGATGTGAGTATTCCGCAACTCCCTCGTTATTTTCGCACTTATTTTCAATGCTTGAAATGATCTTGGGATGCTTAGAAAATTCCTACAATGGTATCAGAGCAAGGTTGAGCATGAAAATATATTAGGGTTAAAATTTGTGTAAAATGAGTTTGAGCATGATTTAATTAAATTGGATGAATTAGTATGCTTAAATGTGTTTTAATTGATGATCGATTGGATCAAATTGATGAAATTGTGTTTGGAACGTTTTTCCCCAAATTTGATGTCTTGGCCGAGAGGTGAAGAACCCTAAATTGTCTTGGAATTTTGTTTTTTGATTCATTGGATGACTTGAAAACAATTGGGGATGTTGATTTAATGTTGATTTGTATTCAATTGGATTGAATTTGATTTGGTCATTGAAATCCCTATGAAGCCGAGACTTTGAGCATGAATATTGGGTTTGATTTTTTGTTAAATTGTGTTGGACATGATTTAATGTTGATGAGCATGATTAATTGTACAAATTTGGTGTTTTGGAAATATTGATTTGGGTAATTAATAATGCTATACACTTTGGTAATTAAATTCGGAATTTGGAATTTGGTAATTTAATTATTTGGGCTTATTTTGTGAAATTGGGCTTAAATGTTGTAAATGGGCTTATTGGGCTTGGTTGTACCAAGTTGGGTTTAGGCTAAATTGGTTGGATCCAATTATGCCCAAAACCGCTTCCATAAAGCCCAAATGCGACTAATGGACCTTAATAAGTTTAATTGGGCCTAATGGGCCTAAATTGATTTCTGGACTTATGGGTTAACTCCCGGATTGGACTTTGGTTATTGGGTTTGACCCGAGTTGACCAAAAGTCCACGCCTTAAAGAAACTAATTAAAAGCAAATTGGACTTTAATTAAATTAATATTGGATATTAATCGAGCTTTGAGACCCGTAAAGGTTTATTAATAAAGTGTAATATTTAATTTGGAATTAAATAACGAATTAGTATTAAATACAAATTGAATTGGATTTAATTATGTAGTTTAATTTAATTCGAGAATTCGTACTTTGAGTACTTATTCGCAAAATGAGTTTGACTCGCGCAAAATCAAATCGTTGTTTGAACATTGTATGGTCACTAATTATCATATTAATTAATTTGATTAGATTGATTGATAACATGCTTGTGTGAATACATGGTTGCGATGCATGAATAATGTATATCGGATAGATATTAGATGGGTGGGGCAATTTTAGAAATTGTTGTAATAAATTTGATTATTAATTGGACCTGCGTGTCCAGCCTATTACCTCCATATTCTTTGTATTCTCTTCTCACCTATTCCCCTCAATGTAAATGAGGTTTCTTTAGAAGTGTAGTGTAACGGGTAGAAGTAATACTTGTGCTAGCGTGAGAGAGAAAGGGACAGATTTGATCTAGGATCAATGTGTAAAGTATCCATCCGCATATCATTATTATTTTATTTATACGCGCTTTATTATGTATTTAGAATGCATGTTTAAGGGTGTATGACGATGAGACCTTAACAAAGATAATAAATTGGTTGCCAATTTGAACACGAAAAACCCTCGCAAAATATTAAGCGTTTTTCCTTCCATTGAGTGATTCTTACTCAAGATCTAAGACTGGCATTGGCTTGTTGGCCAAAGTCAAGGCCTTTATTCGTCGAGGATGTGTTTGAATCACGAGAGCTTTGTTCCATATTGGTGTCTTGTCCAAGTTGTGGTTTGTTGGCCAAAGTCAAGACCACTTATTGTCCATCGACATTGATTACGAAGCTTTCCATGGTCAATGGGTCACGCTTAACTGAGATCACTAAGTTTGTTGTGCCAAAGCCAAGGCTTAGTTGATTTAGAGGAAAAAGGTTAGGTAATATATTGGATATATTGGCATATATAAGATATATGTTTCGGACTTGGATGTCCCCCTACTGGATCTAGGAATTGGATTGGATCCAATTGATCTTAGAGATCTACCTAGTTAATTATCATACAATTTGTTGGCCAAAGTCAAGATTGTGTGATATTTAACGGGATCCTAGCCCGCTAGGAAACACGGTTTCCCAAGTACTCGACAGAGGGTTAGAGGCTCGCCGAAAAATAGTGCGAGGCAAGAATTGAATTTGCAATATTCGTTTAATTACTTGCCATACGCGCTCAAAAAAATATCATTCGTCAAATAACATAAATGTTAGTTGGACTAATATTTAAATCGTTGTTTAATATAAACAGTTGGACTGTATTCAAACTATTCATTTATAGTTGGTTATATAATTGGATTATAGTAATCATATATTTGATTTAATTAATTATAGTTGATTAAATAGTTAGACTATTGTGATCATTATAATAAATAGTACCTAAATCGTTGATTAAATAGTTGGACTATTAAAATCAAGATAAAATTGAAAGATTGACATTTAAAACATAATCCTATGGACAATGTATTTAAATGGTTAGTTTTTCAAATTGGGAATACAATTTCAGGATGGTCCTAGAAACTAATAAGTTACTTTATTTGATAAAATAACATATTAGGCCTATGCCGGAGTTAAGCAAATAGTAGAGCATAATCTTTGGAAGATTTATGTGATGATGACTTTAGTGCTTAATCCATTAAGCTTGTCATAGTAGACTCCTTAATTTCTTTGTCAGAACTAAGGGTTAGATCCTTAAAGTATGATAAATGAAATTGAACGATCTTCATAAATCTATACTTAGATTTTTAGAAGTAGTAAATTGCAATAATAACTCTTGGAGAGTTAATGACTATTTTCAAGGAGAAAAAGTCAAAATTTACAATAGGCAAGTGGCACAAGGCGCACCTTATTTCGATATTCTAGAAGGCCAAGGCTTGGCCAAAGGCTTCTGGGGTGTTGAATAGGGCAAAGGCAAAATCATTATAATCTTCTGGGAAAATAAATGACATATCTTGAAATGTCTGCCTAAAATTGTGGCAAACGGGGTCGCGGAAGCGTGACTGCCGTTTGGACAAGGCAAACATGAAGGAATTGAAGACGGGGCAAGGCTCTGACATCAAATATGTTTGTCAACATTATGTTCACTACTAGTATTAAACTTAGATTTTAAATACTTAGTATGGAACATAAATTATATGTATTGATGTTCAGAATCTGTTTTGAACAGGATACTGACTTCAATAGAGATTAATATGTGAATTGGAAACGGGACGAAAGTCGTTGTTTTAACCGTAGATACCTAAGTTTAGGAACTACCTTCGGGTGTGTACCTAAATTAGGAAACTGTTAAAAATGTAACTAGTTTGACTAGAGACATTATCTCCATATCAGTGTTTAACCCGTTGCGGGTGAACCTTTATATTCTAGAACACTAAAGTGTTTCATTATATAAAGATGATATTGAGATAAACACATTAGATGTGAAAAAACAGCATTTATATTTTGAATATAAATAAATCTCAAACATATAACATGAAAAACAAACAGGTCAAACTGATTTGATCAGAAGAAACTGATGTGGCATTGTTGTCTATGACACAATTAAACAAGACTCGTATATCCACAATTTTGAAGAGTGGGTACTAGGACTAATTTGATTCTATTCAAATAAAGTCTACGAATCTAGTTTATTGGGCAAAGTGCCTAAAACACTATTTACTTGGTAAAAGTGTAAATGCCACCGATCTGTTAGCCCTAGTTCATAGTGAAGCAAGTGGGCCCATGTCTAGCTAGGCTAGAGGTGGATATGAATATTTCGTGACCTTTACGGATGTGGCATCGCATTATGGTTATGTGTTTCTTTGAAACACAAATCGGAAACTTTTAAAGTTTTTGACACGAAAAAAGACAAACAGATCGGCTAAAGTATTAAACAATCATGGTAAGACCGTAATGGAAAATACTTAAACAATAAGTTTCTAAAATACTTGAAAGAGTATAGTATTCTTTCAATGAGGACTCCTCCCGAAACACGTGAAAGTGATGGTGTGTCCGAACTAAGAAACCGAATTTTGTTGGACATGATAAGGTTAATCATGAGTCGCTCTGAGCTACCATTTCCTTCAACGGATACGCATTAACAGTGCAAAACCTATTTTGAATAAGGTTCCATAAAAATCTGTTTGACAGATATCATATTAGATATGAACAGGAAGAAATCGGGTTTCTCATTCCTGATAATTTGGGTATGCTAGGCATATGTTTGGATGATACCAAACTAGAACCCAAATTGGATAAGTGCCAATTGTAGGTTATCCTAGGGATACCAAAGTATAGTACTTATACATCTCATAACAGAACAATTTAATTGTTGCTCGCCATGCGGTTTTCCTGAGAGGAATACCGATATGCAGTGGTGAGTGGGAGGATAGTAAAACTCGATGAAAATTGCAGTAATACTGTTCCAGGCATCGATTCCTTAATTGAACATAAATAGTTCATCAAGGATGAAACTATACCAGTAATCTTCAAATACACAAGAACCGCGTATGTCGGAGAGAGTCAGAAAAACAACCTGGGGTATGGGTTTCAGATCTCACCTCATAAAGATGTCAATCTTATTGAGGAATACCAACTGACTACGTATGAGGAAGTGATACAAGGTATCGACTCCCTTATTATGACAAAGTGTCATGAGTTCGAAATGGATTCCATGTATACCAACTATGTTTAGACACTAGTTGATGTACCGCAAGGCATTGTACCTATTGGTACTATAAGTCTTTAAGGAAGACATACATGGAAGGCAACATACCAACGTATAAAGCTAGGCTTTTAGCGGAAAGGTATCGTTATCAACATTGTGTTGATTACAATTCAACCTTTTACCTATTGCCATGGTAAATCCATTTGGATAAAGCTTGCTAAAAGCTGAATGTCTCATTTATGAATATGTCAGCTTAATGGGAAAATCGCTTTCCTGAAAAGGAAACCTTTTAGAAGTTGTTTACAACATCCTGTCGGTTTTGTCGTACCATAACTAGCAAAAAAGGTTTACAGGTTATTCGATCCATGTTTGGATTGAAGCAACCATTAGATTCTTGGAATTATCGTTTTGATGTAATCATAATAGTTTATGATTTAATTCCAAACGAAATGATTCTTGTGGATATAAGAGGGTTAGTGGGAGCGCACTGACAGTGGTTGTCCTATAAATAATGATAATATGTCATTTCTTGGAAATGATATTTCCATAAATACAATCGATGAAAGCTTAGCTTTCGAGGAAACTCTAAGAGAAATCGTACATTGAAAAATATACGTGACCTGGTGTCTCATACGCTTTGAGCATATGGATTCACAAATAGGCCAATCCGAGTGATAGTCACTGGATTGATATTAAGAACATCTGTTAGTTTCTTAGAGAACTAAAGATGATGTCTTAATTTGTGGAGATAGAGAACTTGAAGTGACTGGGATCACTGTAGGAAGTTTCCTAACTGATGAAAACGACTATAAGCCACAAACGGTACTATACAGTTTGAATAACGGAACAGTGAGCTGGAAATCTTCCAAGCAAGATACTGTTATCGAATAAACAACAAATGCGGGTTATTTCTGCAGCTGAGGCAGCAATAGAAGCCTTCTGGGTCGATAACAAATCTAATTAGATTAGATATAGTTCTGTTAGCAGCTGAGCTAGGCTACAACATAGGCTAAAGGATTAATGGTCTCATCAATGATCCGGATATATACTTCGATATTCATCTGATTCGTTCGGATCATACATCGTGGCAATTTGATGATCGAATAAATCACATCAGATGATAATCATGCAAATTCGCTGACGAAAGCCTTTTCTCAGCAGTTTGAGCCAACCGTACATAGTTCAGGTGTAAGACAGTCGAGTGACTGGCTATAGGCCAAGTGGGAGATTGTTGGACAATTATGACCCATAACGTCACTATTTGTATAGATCATGGTGTTGTTGTACAAATTAACTATGTGACAAAGGAGATTGCTCTCTTATCATTTGTGATTAGATCACTAAGATATATAATATACAACTTTCTTTCTCTCTCTCTTCTACCTATCTCTCACGTCCAAGTGCAGATTGTTTTCTCCCAAAATTTCTAAGGCTTGGCCGAATTTCACAAGAGAAAATTGGAAGATTTGTTACAAATTTTCAAAGGTGCTAGCACACAAAGAAACATATAAGGTGATAGGGAAACCTATCATTGAGCTTGGAATCTCAATACACAAATCTTGGAGCTTGGATTTCAAATTCAAAGAGGAGCTTGGAGACTTCTCAAAGGCAAAAAGTTTTTGTGATCAACACCTCCAAAATCTGATCAAAGTGAGTATTATTCCGCAAATTCTTCTTTGAGTATTCACATGTTTCATTGCTTAAATGATCTTGGGACATCTTAGAAACCCAACAATGGTATCAGAGCCTATTTGAGCATGAAATTTGATTAGTGTTTATATACTAAAATTTGGGTAAATTTGATTTTAGCATGATTTAACCAAATTGTTTGTTTCAGTATGCTTGTAAATGGATAACTTGGAGTTATATGTGATCAAATTGATGAAAAACTAATTGGATTAATTTTCCCCAATTTGGGTAGGTTGGCCGAATGGTGCTATAAACCCTAGGTCTTGGTATTTTTTGTTTTAAGACCATTGGATGTGTTTAAAGACTTGGGATAAATTGATTTATGATTTAATTGGATTGAAATCGAAATCGGTTTTAAAATCCCTACAAATGTCGTGAGACTAATAGCATGGAAATAAGATGATTTTTTGTTTCAATAATGTTGGACATGTATTGATTATGAATAAGCATGATTAATTGATTATATTAGTATTTTGAAAATGTTAATTTAAATAGTTAATCATGGCTAAGCACTTTAATTAATTAAATAATGATATCAGGAATATTAAAATTTAATTAGTTGGGCTTAATTTAGAATTGGGCTTATAATGTTGTATTTGGGCCTAATGGGCTTGGTTGGGCCAAGTTGGTTTAGGACAATTGGATTGGATCCAAATTGGGCCTAAACCAATCCATTAAGTCCAAATATAACAAATGGGCATTTTATGTTTAATTGGGCCTAATGGGCCGAAATTGGTTTCTTGGAAAATAGGGTGATTCCTTAATTGGGTTTTGGTATTTAGGTTTGACCCATATTGACCAAAAACCATGCCTTAAGAAATTAATTGAAAGCCCATTGGACTTTAATTAAATGACATTGGATGTTAATTGGGCTTTCAGACCCATTAAGATTAGATTTGGAATCTAAGTCGTAAAGGCACATTAAAAGGGTAATTATTTAATTTGGAATTAAATATAGAATTAGTATTGAATACGAATTAAATTAGATTTAAATTGTAGTTCGATATAATTCAAGAATTCGTACTTTAAGTACTTGTTTTTAACGAGTTGGACTCGCGCAAATCAAATCAAATCGTTGTTTAAACATTGGATGATCACTTTATTAAAATATTAATTAATTGGATTAGATTGATTGAAAACATGCTTTGTGTGAATACATGGATGTGTTGAAAGAATAATGTATATCAGATGGATAGTAGAAAAGAAAGGGAAATTTTTGAAATTGTTGTAAATTTAGAATTTATTAAATTAGACCTGTGTGTCCAGCCTTATCTCTCGATTCTTTGTAATTCTCTTCTCACCTAATTCCCCTCAATGTTAATGAGGTTTCTTTAATTGTATTATGTAATTGGGTAGAAGTTAGAATAGTGCTAGCCGGGGAGAGAAAATGAAGTGATTTGTTCTAGGGACAATCTGTGAGATATCCATCCGCATATCATTATTAATTTATTTTCGCGCCTTATTTTTCTTTTAGAATGCATGCTTAAGGGTGTATGATAAGACCTAATCAAAGACAATAAATTGGTTACCAATTTACGCGAAAAACCCTCAACAAATATTAAGCGTTTTCCTTCCATTGAGTGATTCTTACTCAAGATCCAAGATTGGCACTGGTTTGTTGGCCAAAGTCAAGACCTTTGTCCATTGCGGATGTGTTTGAATCATGAAGGGTTTGTTCCATATCGTATGTCTTGTCCAAGTTGTGATTTGTTGGCCAAAGTCAAGATCATTTCTTGTCCATCGACATCGATTACGAAGCTTTCCAAATTCAATGGGTTCCGCTTAACTGGAATCATTAAGCTTGTTGTGCCAAATTATTTCGTCAATTATATTTATTAGTTGGACTAATATTTTATTATTTTTCTTGTAACAATTAGATTGTACCCTACATTGTTAATTGATTAGTTGAACTATTGCCATTAAGATGACAGGAAAGTTAAGCATTAAGGATATTGTCATGGGCGATAATGTCTTTAACGGCACAAACTTTCAAGACTGGGATATGAATCTCAGGATTGTCCTGGGATCCGAGAAGTTTCTCTACATCATAGAGAGACCACTTGGGCCTAAGCCCCGACTTGATCAGTTGCTTGAGCTAGAGCTTTGGAAGACTCATAGCGATGACAGCTCGACTGCTCAATCGGTAATGCTTCTTGCTATGACTCCGCATGATCTTCACCGATCTAATCTTAGATCGCAAAGATATGAGTTGCCGAAGGAGCTCTTCCACGCTCGCATGTCAGAGGGTACGTCTGTTGAGTACCATGTGTCACAGATGATTGCTGACATTGAGCAGTTGGGACAGATGGGAATTGTCTTCAAGGCTGAGACTTCAGTAGATTTGATCTTATAGTCTCTCCCCGACACTTGGAGTGGGTTCATCATGAACTATAATATGTTGAACCAAGACCAAACTCTTGGAGAGTTGATGTCCACACTGCGCGAAGGAGAAAAAGAGCTCCTAAGGGGCAAGAAGCGCGAGGCGCACTTCGCTTCAACATCTCAGACTCCGAGGGCTTGGCCCAAGACGACTAGAGGTGTAAAGAAGAAGAAGAAGAAGAAGAAGAAGAAGAAGAAGAAAAGCAAGGACAAATTGTCAAAACCTTATAGGAAGGGTAAGGACAAGTGCCAAGTGTATGTCTGCAGTGTGGGAAGCGGGGTCACTGGCTGCAGCGAGTACAAGGCACACATGAAGGAAATCAAACCGGGCAAGGCACCGGCTTCAGGTATGTTTGTTATAGAAATAAACATCTCTACTACTAGTTTTAAAAATTGGATTTTTGATTCTGGTTGTGGTACTCATATATGTACTGATGTGCAGGATCTGCAGATTAGTAGGAGACTGGCCTCAGGAGAGATTGACCTCCGCGTTGGAAATGGGACACGGGTCACCGTTTTGGCCGTTGGCACTTTTGTTTTGGAACTGCCCTCGGGGCATGTACTTAAACTTTCAGACTGTTATTATGTACCTAGTTTGACTAGGAATTTTATTTCTTTATCTTTGTTAGCCAATGTGGGTATACTTTTGTATTTAGAAACACTAGGTGTTTTATGTATAAAAATGATATGGAAATTTTCACTGCTGATGTAAATAATGGTCTTTATATTCTTAATATAAATCAATCTTAAACATATAATGTAACAAACAAAAGGCTTAAAGTAAGTAACAAAGATGAAACTTACATGTGACATTGTCGTCTGGGACACATAAACAAGACACGTATATCCACACTTTCGAAGAGTGGGTACTTGAACGGATTTTATCCAAATTCATATGACGTCTGCGAATCTTGTTTATTAGGCAAAATGCCTAAATCACCTTTTAGCGGTAAAGGTGCACGTGCCACCGAACTGTTAGCCCTCGTTCATAGTGATGTATGTGGGCCCATGTCTAGCCAGGCTAGAGGTGGATATGAATAGTTCGTAACCTTTACGGCGAATACTTAAGCAATGAGTTTCTTGATTACTTGAAAGAATATGGTATTCTTTCACAGTGGACTCCTCTAGGAACACCTCAATTAAACGGTGGGTCCGAATGGAGAAACCGAACTTTGTTAGACATGGTAAGGTCTATGATGTGTCGCACAAAGCTACTTATTTCCTTCTGGGGATATGCATTGAACAGTGCAATACTTATTTTGAATAAGGTTCCGTCAAAGTCTGTTCAACAGACTCCGTATGAAATATGGACAGGAAAGAAACCGGGTTTCTCATTCCTGAAGATTTGGGGTTGCTGGGCATATGTCAAACGTTTGGAAGGTACCAAACTAGAACCCAAATTGGATAAATGCTTATTTGTAGGATATCCTAGGGAAACCAAAGGATATTACTTCTATCACCCACAAGAGAACAAAGTATTTGTTGCTCTACATGCGGTTTTCCTTGTTATTCCTTGAGAATGAATTCCTAAATGCAGTGATAAGTGGGAGGAAAGTAGAACTCGATGAAAATCAGAGTGATACTATTCCTAGCACAGAATCCGTAACGGAACATGAACAGTCCATCAGGGATGAGACTATACCACAATCTTCGAATACACAAGAACCGCGTAGGTTGGAGAGAGTTAGAAAACAACCTGAGAGGTATGGGTTTCTGATCTCACCTCATGTTGATATTAATCATGAGCCGGCTACGTATGAGGAAGTGATACAAGGTATCGACTGTAGGGGTTTTAAGGGGGAATATCGGTAACGCAACGGAATCGCGGAAAATCAAAATTTTCCGATTTCAAAATTTTTCTCGGATCAATTAAATAAACTTATTTATTTAATTATCCAATTATCAAAATTTGAAAAAATACACAAGAGATCAAATTTCTTGGTAATTACCGAATTGCCCCAAAACTTTATAAATTGATTATTTTAGCCCAAAAATTATCAAATATAATTTTGGATGATTCTAAATCAATTCTAAAATGTTTTTCAACACATCTACTGCATCAAAATCAGATTTCACACAAATCCCCAATTTTTGAGTAATTGCCGTGAGCACCCCAAATTTTCAAGTAATTGCATTTTGGTCTTTTTTGTTCAAAACATTCCAAGATCAAATCCAATTAACCCAAAAATTTACATGCATCATATTTATATCATAATACATCACATATATGAAAAGCCCCAAATTTGGAGTGGGTTATGAACCCTAATTGTTCAATTTCATCAAATTGTCCAATTTCACCAAATTTACAAAATCCAACACTTTAATCCATTCAATACTTCACCAATCAAGCCTCACCACTTTGAAATAACTCTATAAAAATTCTAGGTCACCAAGGAGTGGCTTACTAACTCTAGAATGACAACTTTGATTTTCAAAGAATCAAAAGTAAGCCTTTGAAACCATTTCAAGGCTACTTACATACAGACATCTTCATACAAGTTCATAACAATTAAAACACAAACTATAAGTAGAGAGACAACATAAAAGCAACACAAGATGAATCTAAGCATGTTAGAAATATTTTTCATGTTGGAAGATTTGAAAGAAAACTTACAAAACCTTAAGATTTCCAAGCTTTTCCTTCTTTTCTTCAAACCTTTCTCTCAACCACTTTTGTGTTTCTTTTGTATCTAATGAACTTCTCTAACCCTAAAAAATGAAAAAAAAACAATATATACTCACAAATTTAAGCCCTTGGCCAAATTTGAGGTAATATTAATATCTATATATTTTTGGTTTCATTTAAAGTTTACAACTTGTCAACTTGCACTTGTAATCATCAACTTTTTAATGAAATAAAGTAAGTCAACAATTGGAACTCAAAAATATAACACTTATATTCATTTTAGGTGTAGGCCGAAATTTACAATAAAGTAAAGGTAATTGATAATTTAATTTTAACAATTTAAAATAAATATCCAAGGAAGTCAAATCCAATTTGACAACATTTTCCTTTAATGTAAAGTCAAACATTTACACTAATAATCATTTCCTAACTTTATCATTTGGTGAGATATTTATATTTTAATTATATAAATCATTTAACAATTAAATAATTAAATAATTAATTAAATACAAATATCTTAAATATATGTATTATATTTACTTTAAATATCTCAAATACATATATTAATGATATATGTCAAATACCTTTATTTGACAATTTATTAATGTGTATTTAATAATATCATATATTAAATACAAACACACATTAATTAGGAAATGACGGTTCAGCCCGTTCGCATGTATATTTCGTTTAACGTTTAAACGATTTATAAATAACCACCATTATTCATAAAAGTTGCCCTAGTGCTCTACGAGTATATTTCATTAGTGAGACTCTCTAGATTCAGATATATCCTCCATAAAATCTAATTTCGTGTCAATAATTTACCCACCCGTAAATTATGACGACCACTGATATACTCGCTGAATCATACAGGTCGAGGTCATTGCATACATATAATCCCTCTGTCACAGGTATCCGGATAATCCCAAAGATATAGATGTAAACGTCAAATCTCTATAGGTATTATCCCGTCGACGTTTCTATTAGCAATCTCTAAATAACACTCGGAACTTACTTCCGAAGTATACTGTGGCCACAGATTTAACAGACTGCTAATCATATATGGAGTACCTATGCTCTGTACACAGAACTGATGGATCCTATCTTGATACACACAGGATATCCTGAGGATCGGTCCACACCCAACGAACAGGCGGAACTATGATCTAAATAGATCGGTGACGTGACTACCATCAAAGTGTGGAGGATGTCTCATACATCCACAGTGGTATCTCAAGTCGAAGGACCACTATGCTACTCAACCCGAGAAGATTCTTATTGACGTTGGTGTACCATCCATTAAGAATCTTCGGTGAGTCAATCAGTATTTATCCACTATAAACACCTACACGTCTATATGAGTCTCCCTAGACTCATGGTTCATTGGGATAAACCATCAGACAAAGTCTCGATATACGACATGTAATGGTCTCAACAGATTTGACTAACCAACCCGCGTTAGTGAATCTTGACCAGTAACTATATTTGATAGTATACATTTAGCAGTGACACTTCCCACTGTCAATTACAAACTAACTTTGTAACTGTGTACATCATTATATATTATCGGGCCTTTGTCTAATATATACATATCACTAAACCACATTTAGTTTCAATCTAATAGTAATTAGATCGAATACGTATATAAAAATAAGAGGTGTAACCACTAAGTAAGTAATATTATGGAAAAAGAGGATGTTCGTATTCATGAATCAGACATAAATACGGTCTGGATTGGTGCTCTGAGCACCAACCCCAACATCGACTCTAATTTATGGCAAGATGCCATGAATTTCGAAATAAATTCCATGTACAACAACCAAGTTTGGACACTGGTTGATGCACCAGAAGGCATAAAGCCTATTGGTTGCAAATGGGTCTTCAAGAAGAAGACTGATATGGATGGCAATGTACAAACGTACAAAGCTAGACTTGTAGCGAAATGGTATCGTCAACGACATGGTGTCGATTACGATGAAAATTTTTCACCCGTTGCCATGATTAAATCCATTAGGATAATGCTTGCTATTGCTGTATATTTCGATTATGAGATATGGCAGATGGACGTCAAAACTGCTTTCCTTAACAGAAACCTTTTGGAGGATGTTTATATTCAACAGCCTGACGGTTTTGTCCTACCAAGACTTACAAACAAGGTTTGTAAGTTAAATCTATCCATTTATGGACTCAAGCAAGCATCGCGTTCTTGGAACCAACGTTTTGATGAGATCATAAAAGAATATGATTTCGTTCAAAACGAGGATGATCCTTGTGTATATAAGAAGATTAGTGGGAGCGCACTGACATTCATAGTCATTTACGTTGATGATGTATTGCTTATTAGTAATGACATTCCCATGTTAACATCGGTGAAAGCTTGGCTTTCATTAAAATTCTCCATGAAATATCTGGGAGAAGCAGCCTTTATTCTGGGAATAAAGATCTACCGGGATAGATCTAGAAAGCTGCTTGGACTCTCCCAGAGCACGAACATTGACAAAGTGTTGAAAAGATTCAACATGGATCAGTACAAGAGGGGACTCTTGCCAGTGTCATATGGCGTCACTCTATCGAAGGACATGTGTCCTAAAACTTAAGATAAGAGAGACAACATGAGTCGGATCCCGTTCTCCTCGGCAGTCGGATCGATCATGTATGCCATGATATGTACGCGACCTGATGTCTCGTATGCTTTGAGCATATGTAGTCTCTATCAGGCCAATCCAGGTGATGGTCACTGATGGCAATAAAGAATATCCTAAAGTATCTTAGACGAACTAAGGATGCTTTCTTAATCTATGGAGATGGAGAACTTGAGGTAACTCGGTATACCGACGCAAGTTTCCAAACCGATAAAGAAGACTGTACGTCGCAATCCAAATACATATTTTGTTTGAATAACATAGCAGTAAGCTGGAAATCTTCGAAGCAATAGACTGTTGTCGATTCAACAACAGAAGCGAAATACATTGCTGCAGCTGAAGCAGCAAAAGAGGCAGTTTAGATCCGTAAATTTCTAATTGTATTGTGACAATAATGGAGCTATATCACAGGCTAAGAAACTGCGGTCTCATCAACGATCCAAGCATGTTCTTCGACATTTCCATCTGATTCGTGAGATCATACACCGTGGCGATGTGAATATCGAGAAGGTCGCATCAGAGGACAACATTGCAGATCCACTGACGAAAGCTATTCCTCAGTAAAAGTTTGAGCGACATGTACATAGTTCAGGTATTAGATGCTTGAGTGACTGGCTATTGGCCAAGTGGGAGATTGTTGGACAATTATGACCCATAGCGTCAATATTTGAAAAAGACATTGTGGTTTTTGTACAAATTAACTATGTGACAATGGAAATTGTATTTTATCATTTTTTAATTTGATTATTTCAATATATAAATGATAAAAGTCCTTATGATTAGTTCCGGATTACAAGATATGAGACAGTATCAATCCATAACGGTTTAATCATTAAATATCTCTAGTCGTAGTATTATCGAGACTGGACATCGATAATGCGGAATAGACTAGTATTGCACTTGTGCGTGTTATGGAAGCGTAACGACATAGTTCTCATATTTAAGTATTGGATACTTATGCAAGTGTGATAGGAGGTTGTGTTTACCGATGGTACGGAAACAGCTTCGCTTTGGATAGACCCCGCGAAATCCCATTGGTCGTATGACTATGTGTCTATGGGATTCCGCATCAGGGTAGGTGTATTTGGTCTTAACCTGAAACTTACATCACTAGTACTTGCGACAATCAATACATTTTGGTTTTGGTCGTCCAGGACTTTAACAGGTTTTGTGTACGCCTCTTCTGGGTTTATTGAGAATCGTAGTGTATTGGGTGTGATGTCAAGACGGAAGTATCACTTCAGTCATATGGAGATGATGATCACGCATGGATACATAACTGGTACTCTAATTGGTTGCAACCATCGGGATGATATGACAAAGTCATGATTATTCGATTAAAGAGACTAGTTGCTTGTGGTCCGATATATGCTTCGTACGGGGCATACACTATTCTAGGCCCAGGCCTTGCATGTGACCATCCGATACTAGATCGTAATACGCAATACTACGTATATTACGCCTGACATAGATTATATATTCCTTTAAGAATATTTCTGGAAAATTGGGTAGGCATGGTGCTTTGCTAGAAGCCAACCATGTCTTGTAAATCGGTAAAAACGTAGTAATAGGTACGTTTGTGTTCGGATAGTCCAATGACCGGATTTACTGCCAACATATCCAGGGATCTCATGGGTCGCTTCCCGAAGATTCACCAATGACATATGATTCGAACATAATTAATATGAGATTAATACGGAGAGATTTTATCTAGGATAAAATACTATTTGAAAAGAGGGAATGATTAATTTGGAATTAATCGATAAAATAATATATTCGATATATTAAATGAAATTAGATTTCATAACGGAATTAAAATTAGAACTTAATTCGGGCGAACGAATTAATTTAGAATTATTTCGCAAGCGATGTGAATAGTAATTTTGCTAGGCATAATTATTTAATTAAATTTGATTTAATTACATCGTAACGAAAATTTCGTTTATTCGAAATTAGAAAACCCGAGCCCGGGATATGTTGCGGGCCCACTCGGATTTTGAATCAAGTGGGGCCCATAAGTCACATCACATGTCACATCATTTGTCTTTCTCATCATTTTTTGGCGATGGTATTAGGTGAAGTGGGTGATGATGTGTAGATGACTTGTAAAACACATTTTCTAAAGTTGAAAGACTTATACCAACTTTGGTATATCTTTATTTTTGATTTTGGAAATCTAATATACAACTATTCTTATCTCTCTCTTCTTCCTATCTCTCACGCCCAAGTGCAGATTTTTTTCTCCCAAAATTTCTAAGGCTTGGCCGAATTTCACAAGATAAAATTGGAAGATTTGTTGCAAATTTTCAAAGGTGCTACCACACAAAGAATCATATAATGTGATAGGGAAACCTCTCATTGAGCTTGGAATCTCAATACACAAAGCTTGGAGCTTGGATTTCAAATTCAAAGAGGAGCTTGGCGACTTCTCAAAGGCAAAAAGTTTTATGATCAACACCTCCAAAATCCGATCAAAGTGAGTATTATTCCGTAAATTCTTCTTTTAGTATTCACATGTTTCATTGCTTAAATGATCTTGGGACATCTTAGAAACCCAACAGTATGGTGCCTAATTATGAGAATTTTGGAAATTTTGGTGTACCTGGTGAGGTTGTTGAGATGGTTGTGCTTGGTTATCATTCTTCCAAATGAAGTGTGGATGGTTTCTCTAACCAGAATTGTAGGTTTGGGATTATGGGTTTGGATTTGGTCTCTTGAAAGTGTTTATGGAACTGACTTTGTCATAGAGACATTCTTGCAAGGCTGGCAAGGTTAGGAAAACTTGTGTGACATGTTTATTTGAATTACAGATATGATATGTGACTTCTTGATTTGACTTATCATGATCGTTCTTCCTCATTTATAATGCCTCAACCTTTTTAACTAGAAATGAATATTTAGAAGAAAGGTCATGGTCTTCCATCAGATTAAACATGCCTCTATCATATGACTGTGGTTTTACATATGACTCATAAGTGCCAACTGTGTCCCAGTGTTGTGCATTCTCTACTATGTGTTCTAGGTACTTTAGTGCATCTTCATGACTTTTTTTCCCCTAAATTCACCATTACATATCATTTCCACTACTTGTCTACTTTGTGTTGTTAAATCCTCTAAAAGTAGGAAACCAACCTCCATGTTTCAAACTCATAATGTGGATAAACATTCAACATCTCTTTAAATCTCTCCCAATATTGGTAAATGTTTCCCATGACTCTTGTGTCAAAGTTGTGATTCTCTTCTTAAAGGAGTTTGTTCTGTGAGAGGAAATAATTTCTTAAGAAATTACTCTTTCAAATCATCTCATATTCTGATGGATCCTATGTTGGGGTTAGCGCTCAGAGCGCCAATTCCCGGTTGTATTTCTTTTGAATACTTCTGTAAAATATTACTATTATGAATAATATATGCAGTTTCTATAATATAATGTATCTTCTAATATGGTAAAGACGTAATGACCTTAGAATGATTAGTAATGGTACTGTTGCAAAAGCGTCGCAACTGACATTGAGTAGTATTATGACGTTGTCATTCTCAGACTGTTCCTGGTCAAGGTTTACACTAGTTGGTCAGTATAGTAAACCCGTTGAGACCGGTACATGTCGTATACCGGAATATATGATTCCAATGGTTTCTCAATGAACCATTAGTCTTGGAGACTAGTATAGACGTGCGGGTGTTTATAGCGGATAAACATTGAACGACTCACCGAAGATTCTTAATGGATGGTACACCAACGTCAAGAAGAATCTTCTCGGGTTGAGTGGCACTTGTGATTCTTAGACTTGAGATGCCATTGTTGGCACATGAGACATCTTCTATACTTAGATGGCTGTCATGTCACCGATCTATTTAGATCAGACCTCCGCCTGTTCGTTGGGTGTAGATAGATCCTCATGGTGTCCTATGTGTATCAAGATAGGATCTGTCAGTTCTGTGTACCAGAGCATAGGTAGTCCATATGATTAGCAATCAGATAAAAACCATTGGCCCGTGGTAAAGTTTAGATGCTAGTTCTAAACATTCTTTTTGAGATTGCTAATAGAATAGTCGACTGGATAATCCCCATAGAGATTTGACGTTTACATCTATATCTCTGGGATGTATCCGGATACCTTTGACGGAGGAATTATACATTTTCCATGACCTCGACCTGTATGATTCAGCAAGATTATCCGTGATCGTCATAATTTATGGGTGGATAAATTATGGACACGAAATTGGATTTCGTGATGGATATACCTGAATCTAGAGAGTCTCAATAATGAAATATACTCGTAGAGCACTAGAGAACATTTATAAATAATATTGATTATTTATAAAGTCGTTTAAAAGTTAAACGAAAAATACATGCTAAAAGGACCCGATAGTCATTTGCTTAATTATTGTGTATTTACATTTAATACTTGATTAATTTAAATACTAATGAATTAATAGTCAAATTGAGATATTGACTAATATCCTAAATGAATATATGTATTTGATATTTAATGTAAATATTATACATATATTTATATATTTGTATTTAATTAATTAATTAATTATTTAATTGTTAAATGATTAAATTAATTAAAATATAAATATCTTAACATTTGGATATTTGGATTAAATGGCTAAGTTGACTTTGTTGACTTAATTAAAATATCTATAAAGTGTTATTAGATATTTAAATCAAGTTGATCAAATGAAAATCAAATGAATAGGAAATTAATATTCTTGTATATGCCTTTACCAAATTCGGCCAAGGCCTTTGTGAAGCAAGTATATATTGTTTTTCATTTCATTTGGTAAATAACCTAATACACTTTCTAACCTAAACTCCATTAAAAGAAAACAAGAGAAGCTTGAGAGGAAGAAAGGAAAAGTAAAGAAAAGCTTGGATTTTAGTAAGTTTTCTTAACTTGCTATTAGAGAGGAAATTGTTCCTTATGTTCTAGGCTACATCTTGTGATGTTGTTATGCTATTATTTTCTTTATTCTTGGTGTTTTTGGTGAATGGAACTTTGATGAAAGTGTTGAGCATGTATGATGATGGAAGCTTGTGACTAGTGTAGTTATAAGTATTCTTTTATGGTTTTGGAAACTTTGTTGCTAATCTAGAGTTGTTGATCCACTCCTAGATGACCTAGATTTGATCTAGAGTTGTTTTGTTGTGTTGAGACTTTGGTTGGATGGAAGAATGATGATTGAAGTAATTGATTTAACCAATTTGGTCTAATTTGTCCAATTTGAAGAAATTGAAAAATTAGGGTTTAAGACCTCATCCAAATTTGGGGCTTTTCGTTTATGTTGTGTATAAGGATGTGTATATGATGCATATAAAGTTTCATGTTGATTGGATTTCATTTGGATATGTCTTGAAGCATGGAATTGAAAAATGCACAATCCCCCCTGAAGGCTCTTGGCCAAATTAACAAAATTGGGGATTTTTTGTTGCTTTTGGTGTTTTGATGTTTTGAACATGCTAAGTTTATCTTAGAAATGATTTAGAATCATCCAAAATTGATTTGAACAATTTCAGACTAAAATGAACAAAATACCAAGTGTAAGGGCAATTCGGTAAATTCACTTAAATTTGATTTATTGAATTTTATTTCATAATTTGATTATTGGGTAATTAAATAAATATGTTTATTTAATTAATCCGAGAAAATTTTTTGAAATCGGAAAATTTGATTTTCCACCGTTTCCACAGCGTTACCGAATTTAGCTCTTAAAACCCCTACAAAATGGTATCAGAGCGAGTCTGATTCTAGGCCCCCTAAAATGATTAGCCTTAATTAAATCAATGTTTAATCATATTTTTTTGACTTTATACATGCTTGTTATAATCTAATTTGATTAGATTTAGGGTGTATGACACTTAGCGGAAAATCCCTAATTAATAAGGTTTTAATGTAATTATGTATTTGATGCATGTTATGTGGTCTGTCTTGTCAATACGGTTTATAAATATTTCTCTGTGACTACATCCGAGACCGTGCCTCTGCTGTGAGGGTGTAGCCGATAGAGATTTATTTATACTGGATGTATATTTGATACTAGATAAATTCAAGCGAAAGCGGAATTCTGAACATGCCCTAGCTGTCAGGATTACGTAAGTAACTTGAGTTTATCATTGATGAGTTTAACCTTGGTACGTCTCCTTGTGGGCCTGCCTTAGCAGCGACAACGAGAAATGGCCAGGACTGGAAACTTAGGAGTCACTATTGAGTGATTGACAAATGAGTTGTCTACCTGATGAATATACATAGGCGAGACCATGCCTCTGCTGTGAGCCGAAATATATTCACAGGATCCACCTTTCACTATTTATATTTAATTTAATTATTAAATCTTTTTATTTTGTTTGGGGATTACAATATTGCATGATTTAGAGGGAGTGGCATTTTAGAATAAAAATCCATGATCTAGTTTATGCTTTTGATATTACATGAAACTACTTGATTTCTGCTAACCGTTTTTCGTGATCTATATGATAGATTTGCGATGGCGGCACAATCCAGAAATCAGTTTGCGCGTATGCTTGATGTGAACAAACTTAAAGGCGCTGAGAACTTCGCTGAATGGGAATTGGATTTGAGGATTGTCCTCGATTCCAAAAAACTGGGATATGTTCTTGAGGGTCTGTTGCCCCTCGCTGTGGGTGCGGACGCTACGGAGGAGGAACGACAAGTTTTTGAAACTTGGAAGGATGATGATTTAAGGGTTAAATCGTACATCCTTAGTTCACTGTCTCCGAAACTCAAGAAACAATACTATGGTATGCTAGATTCGTATAGTATGATGACGCGATTGAGACAATCGTTTAAGAACCAAAAACAAGTGATTGTTCACAAATTCGCAATGGAATTGTTCCATGCGTGTCTGGATGAGGGGCAAGATGTTAGCCCACATGTTCTTCAGATGATCGATTTGATCGATCAATTGAGGCAACATAATCTCATCTTGAATGACATTCTCGGTAGGAATGTCATTCTTGGTTCATTCCCAGCTTCATATCGCCAGTTCGTGATGTACTTCAACATGAATGGGACTGTCTGTACCTACCAAGAGCTACATAGGATGTTGCTCACGGTGGAAGAGGACCTCAAGAAGGGAGTACCGACTCACCCTCCGAGACTTACTTCTCTCTATGCTTCTTCCCAGACATGGTCAAAGGTAAAGAAGAAGAAAATGAAGAAGAATAAGGGTTTCAGTCCTTAACAACATGCAAATATAGTTAAGCCCAAGAGGGCTTCTGAAGACAAATGCCACCACTGCGGCAAAGTCGGGCATTGGAAAAGGAACTGTCCTCATTACATCGCCCAGCTGATGAGAGATAGAGCATCTACATTAGGTTCATTTATTTTTCCAGTTATTGATTTATCTTTGCCTTGTGAAGCCATTACATCCAGATGGATTTTAGATTTTGCTTGTCCCATTCACATTTGCAATTCGTTGCAGGTGCTGAAGGAAAGTAGGAGGCTGAAGCCCGGAGAGATGCAGTTGCGATTCGGGAGTGGAGACTCTTTGGATGCAGTTGCAGTGGGAGTATGCGAGACCTCATTACCGAATGGGACACTTTTGTTAAATGAATGCCATTTTGTACTAGGATGTGTAGCTAATATTATATCACTTTTTGTATTGGATACAGAAGGCTTTTGTATTAATATTAAGAACAGTTCTTTATATTTATATGATAGAAATAATATTCAGATCCTTTGTTGTCCAAACCAGCATGGTCATTATACTTTGCAAACTTCAAAAGATATTTTAAATATTGGAGTTAATAAACATAGTTTACCTGTAATTAATGATATTGAACTTTGGCATATGCGGCTTGGTCAAATTGGCGTTAAACGCCTTACCCAATTGGTTAGGAATGGTTTGATACCAGATCTTACCATTGAATCCTATCCAACTTGTGAATCCTGTATTCAGGGTAAGATGACCAAAGCCTCATTTTCTGGTGTTGGACACCGCGCCACTAACTTACTGGAACTCATACATTCTGATGTATGTGGTCCACTAAGTCAGACTGCTCATAGTGGTTATCCGTACTTCGTTACCTTTACCGATGATCTGTCACGGTATGGTTATGTCTATTTGATGCGACATAAATCGAAAACCTTTGAAAAGTTCAAAGAGTTCCGAAATGAAATAGAAAAACAAAATGGACAATATATTAAATGCCTTCGATCTGATCGAGGCGGCGAATATATGAGTGGTGAGTTCATAGATTATATGAAGGAGAATGGGATTCTCGCTCATATACTCCTCCAGGTACTCCACAGCACAATGAAGTGTCTGATAGGAGAAATCAGACTTTATTGGATATGGTCCGATCAATGTTGAGTTTCACAGATTTGCCCTATTATTTATGGGGCTACTCTCTTTTAATAGTTGCACATCTTTTGAATACGATTCCTTCAAAAGCTTTCCCTACAACTCCGTATCAAATATGGTTCGGTAGGAGACCAAATCTTAATTATATTAAGGTTTGGGGTTGTCCTGCCTATGTCAGGGTGACTCAGCAAGATAAGCTTTCGCATTGAGGGAAACATTTTAGGTTTGTTGGATATCCTTCGAATACGAGGGGATATCTGTTTTATGATACTGAGCATCGAAATGTTCTCGTAGCTCGCTTCGCAAAATTTCTAGAAGTAGAATTTTTGTCAGAAGGTGGTAATCATAGACAGGTTGAGCTTGATGAAGTCCAACCTGAAAACAACGAACCAACGGAGGAACCTGAAGTTCAAGTAGATAAAGGACCTTCAACACACACACTCCGCAGGTTGGAAATGGTATCTAGACCTCCTGAACGCTTGTATTTGATATAAGAAAAGAGTCCGGATGTTCTCTTTGTTGGACAATTATGACCCATAGCGTCACTATTTGTACAGATCATGGTGTTGTTGTACAAATTAACTATGTGACAAAGGAGATTGCTCTCTTATCATTTGTAATTAGATCACATTAGATGTATAAATGATGAGAGGTCCCTATGATTTGTTCCTGGACGGAGAATGATATGAGACAGTATCAGTCCACGTAGGATAAATCATTAAATATCCCTAGTCAGAGTATTATCGAGATTGGACATCGATAGATACGTAAAAGACTAGTGTTGCACTTGTGCGTGTTGTGAGGGCACAACAGCATAGTTCTCATATATTTGGGTATTTGATACTCATGCAAGTGTAATAGGAGGTTGTGTTTCACCGATGATACAGGAAATAGCTTCGCTCTGGATAGACCCCCTCGAAATCCCATTGGTAGTATGACTGTGTGTCTATGGGAGTCCGAAATCAGGGTAGGTGTATTTGGTCTTAACCTGAGACTTGCACCGCTAATACTTGCGACAATCAATATACTTTGGTTGAGGTCGTCCAGGGCTTTAACCGGTTCTGTGTACGCCAATACTGGGTATGTTGAGAATCATATAGTATTGGGTGTGATGTCAAGACGGAAGTATCACTCCAGTCATAGTGGAGATGATGTCACGTAGGATACGGTATTAGTGCTCTTAAGTGCTGCGCGGCCATTGGGATATTATGACTAGGTCATGTATATCCGATTATAGAGACTACTTACCAGACATCCGACATGTGCTTCATACGGGGCAGACACAACTCCAGCCCCAGGCCTAGCACGTGACCATCTGATACTAGATCGATATGCACTATACGATGTATACTACGCCTGATACAGATCCTTCATTCCTGTAAGGATATTTCCGGAGAATTGGGTAGGCATAGTGCTTTGCTAGAAGCCAACCTTGTCTCGTGAATCGGTAAAACGTAGTACTTGGTACTTACGTGTTCGGATAGTCCGACGACCGTATTTACTGCCAACATATCCGGGGATCTCATGGGTCGCTTCCCAATGATTCACCGATGATGTATGACTCGCACTTTAATTAATTTGGGATTAATTTGATGGGAGAGAAAATTAATCTGGGATTAATTACGGAGATATTTTATCTGGGATAAAATATAGTCTAAAGAGAGAGAACATGATTAATTTGGAATTAATCGGTAAAATAAATTTAATAGTTAAATTTGATTTTTCTATTTAATTTATTCGAATGGGCTAAAATTAATATATCGGATATATTAATATAAATTGGATTTCATTACGAAATTAAAGTCGGGCTTTAATGCGAACGAACAAATTAATTTAGAATTAATTCGTAAACGACATTCGTAATATTTTTGCGAGGCATCGATATTTAATTAAATTAGATTTAATTATTTAACGACGAAAGTTCGTTTAATCGGATTAAACGAAACCGAGCCGCATCAAATATTCGTAGAGATATTTGAATTTTGAATTCAAATATGTGGGGCCCATGTGTGGTAGGTGTACCTACCACTCAACTACCTTGTTTGCTTTTTGAAAAACCATTTACCCTCACCTACCAAGTTTAGGGTAAAAAGTGAAATGGTTTCACCTAAGGTTAAAAGCAAAAATATCTCTCTCTTAACCTAATTCACTCTTTCTCTCCATCCATCTCTCCTTCTCTCTTTCTCCCTCTCAAAGTGACGCCCAAGGGGCTGCCATGGATCTGAAAATGGCGTGAGCAGTGAGGGGAGTTAAGGGGCTGATTTTGTTGATAAATCGGAAGTCCTAGCACACCAAGAGTTATACGAAAGTGATAGGGAAACTCACCCACGAGATGGGAATCGTTTGACGAAGATTGGAGCTCAAAATCTTGGATTCTTGAAGACTCAAAACTAAAATTTTTGAGCAGTGGACTGAATGCAGTGGGCGCACCTTGGAGGGCTAAAAATGGTTTTGATTGTCTTCAAATCGTCTCAACCGATCAATGTAAGTATTCCGCAACTTCTTTGATATGTATTTAACACATCTTCATTCTTGTTTGATGATCTTGGGACCTAGAATAAAACCAACAATCGCATCAAGAGCCTAGGTTCAAACATGAAATTTTAGGGCTTAAAATTTGGGTAAATTGATTTTGAGCATGATTTGGTTAAATTGTTTGATTGAGCATGCTTAATATATGTTTAATTGAAGATTGATTGGATCAATTTCATGAAATTAAGTTTGGAACATTTTTCCCCAAAATTATCCCCTTGGCCGAATGGTATATGGAAATTTGGAAATTTGGAATTTTTGATTTATGATTCGTTAGATGAATTAGAATCATGTGGGATGATGTTAATTTATGGTCACTTGGATTGAATTTTGAATTGAACATAAATCCCCAAATTTTCCTTACCTTGGCCGAATGTGGATGCCCTTTAATGTCTTGGTAATTTTTGATTTTTTGAACATTGGATGTGTATGAAATCATTCGGGAAGTTAATTCGATGTCGATTGTGATATTAATTGGATTGAATTCAAATCGGACAAAATTATCTCCCTTGGCCGAGACTTTGAGCATGGTGAATGGGTTTGATTTTTCATTAATGTGTTGGACATGTGATGATAATGATGAACATGATTAATTGGACTAATTTGATGTTTTGGAAATATTGATTTGGGTGATTAATCATGATATACACTTTAGTAAATTAAATTGGAAATTTGGAATTTGGTAATTTAATTAAATGGGCCTTAAAATTGGATTTGGGCTTTTAAAGTTGTTATTGGGCTTATTGGGCTTGATTTTATCAAGTTAGGTTTAGGCCAAATGGATTGGATCCAATTGGGCCCAAAACCACTTCCGTTAAACCCAATTGTTACTTAATGAACCTTTAAAGTTTAATTGGGCCTAATGGGCCAAGATTGATTTATGGGCTTATGGGGTAAATCCCGGATTGGATTTTGGTTATTCGGTTTGACCCGAGTTGACCAAAAGTCCACGCCTTAAGAAATCAATTAAAAGCCCATTGGACTTTAATTGAATTGACGTTGGACGTTAATCGGTCTTTGAGACGCGTTACGATTAAATTTGGAATTTAAGTCGTAAAAGGTTTATTATTAATAAAGTGTAATATTTAATTTGGAATTAAATGATGAATTAGTATTAAATACATATTAAATTGGATTTAATGTTGTAGTTTAATTTAATTGGAGAATTCGTACTTTGAGTACTTATTTGCAAAAATGAGTTTGACTCGAACAAAATCAAATCGTTGTTTGAACATTGGATGATCACTAATTATCAGATTAATTAATTTGATTAGATTGATTGATAACATGCTTGTGTGAATACATGGTTGTGATGAATGAATAATGTATATCAGATGGATATTAGTCGGGTGGGGGCAATTTTGTAAATTGTTGTAATAAATTCGATTTATTAAATTGGACCTGCGTGTCCAGCCTTATCACCTCTATTCTCTTTGTATTCTATTCTCACCTATTCCCCTCAATGTAAATGAGGTTTCTTTAGCAGTGTAGTGTAACGGGTAGAATAATACAAGTGCTAGTTTGAGAGAGAAAGGGAGAGATTTGATCTAGGATCAATGTGTTAAGTATCCATCCGCATATCATTATTATTTATTTTCATATGCACTTTATTATGTGTTTAGAATGCATGTTTAAGGGTGTATGATGATGAGACCCTAAATAAAGATAATAAATTGGTAGCCAATTTGCACGTGAAAAGCCCTCATCAAATATCATGTGTTTTTCATTCCATTGAGTGATTCTTACTCAAGATACTCAAGATCTGAGACTGGCATTGGGTTGTTGGCCAAAGTCAAGCCCTTTGTCCGTCGAAGATGTGTTTGAATCACGAGAGTTTTGTTCTATATTGGTGTCTTGTCTAAGTTGTGGTTTGTTGGCCAAAGTCAAGACCACTTCTTGTCCATCGACATTGATTACGAAGCTTTCCATGGTCAATGGGTCGCGCTTGACTGGGATCACTAGGTTTGTTGTGCCAAAGCCAAGGCTTAGTTGATTCAGAGGAAAAAGGTTAGGTAATACATTGGATGTATTGGCATATATGAGATATATGTTTCAAACTTGGATGTCTCCCTACCGGATCTAGGAATTGGATGAGATCCAATTGATCTTAGAGATCTACCTAGTTAATTATCATACAATTTGTTGGCCAAAGTCAAGATTGTGTGATATTTAACGGGATCCTAGCCCACTAGGAAACACGATTTCCCGAGTACTCGACAGAGGGTTAGAGGCTCGCCGAAAAATAGTGGGAGGCAAGAATTGAATTTGCAATATTCGTTTAATTACTTGCCATACGCGCTCATTCAAATTATTCGTCATATAAATTAAATGTTAGCTGGACTAATATTTAAATTGTTGTTTTAATAAGCAGTTGGACTGTATTATAGTTGATTATATAATTGGATTATAGTAATCAATATATTTGAATTAATTAATTTACAGTTGATTTTATAATTGGATTATAGTAATCAATGTAATTGAGGTTAATTGATTTAAATTATATTTGATTGTATAGTTGGACTATAATAATCAATATAATACATAGTACCACAATCGTTGATTAAATAGTTGGACTATTAGAATCAAGATGAATGAAAGATTAGTGTTTAAAACATAATCCTAGGTGAAAATGTATTTAAACGACTATATTTTAATTAGGAATAATTTCAGGATGGTCCTGGATATAAATAATAAGTTACTTTATTTGATAAAATAACCTATTATGCTTTAGTCAAGAATTAAGCAAATAGTAGAGCATAATATTTGGAAGATTTGTGTGATGATAACTTAAGTGCTTAATTTGATATACTTGTCATAAATCTATGTTTAGATTTAAGAAGTATTAAAATTGCAATAACTAACTCTTGGAGGGTTAAAGACTATTCTTGAGGAGATAAAGTCAAACTTTGCAATTAGGTAAGTAGCGCAAGGCGCACCATACTTCAATATTCTAGAAATCAAAGGCTTGGCCAAAGGCTTCTGAAATATTTGAAAGGGCAAAGGCAAAATCATTATGATCTTCTGGGAAGATAAATGACATATCCTAAAGTGACTGCCGTTTGGATATGGCAGACATGAAGGAATTAAAGAAGGGCAAGGCTCTAACTTTAAATTGTGTCAATATTATGTCTATTACTAGTATAAAATTGGATTTTAAAATACTTAGTGTGGTACATAAATTATATAGATTGATGTTCGGAATCTGCTGTGAGCAAGATACTGACTTCAAGATGAGATTAATCTGCGAATCAGAAACAGGATGAAAGTCGCTGTTTCGACCGTAGAACCCTAAGTTTAGGAACTACCTTTTAGGTATGTACTTAAATTAGGAACTGTTATAATGTAATTAGTTTGACTAGAAACATTATCTTTATATCAGTGTTTAATCCGTTGCGGATAGACCTTTATATTCTAGAACACTAAAGTGTTTCATTATATAAAGAATGATATTAAGATAAACACATTAGATGTGAGTAACAGAATTTATATTTTGAATATAAATAAAATCTCAAACATATAAAATGAAAAATATATAGCTCAAACTGATTTGATCAGTAGAGACTTATTTGTGGCATTGTTGTCTGGGACACAATTAAACAAGACTCGTATATCCAAGCTTTTTGAAGAGTGGGTACTAGGACTGATTTGACTATTCAAATAATGTCTACGAATCTAGTTTATTAGGTAAAGTACCTGAAACGCTATTTACTTGGTAATAGTGATAGTGCCACCGATCTGTTAGCCCTATTCATAGTGAAGAAGTGGGCCCATATCTAGCAATGCTAGATGTGAATATGAATATTTCGTGACCTTAACGGATGTGGCATCACGTTATGGTTACGTTTCTTTTGAAGAACACAAATCGATAACTTTTGGAGTTTCGACACGAAGTAAACAAACAGATCGTCTAGAGTATTAAACCGTCGCGGTAAGACCGTAATGAAAATACATAAGCAGTAAGTTTCAAACAAACATGAAAGAGTATAGTATTATTTCAATGAGGACTCCTCCCGAGACACGTAAGTTTGACTATGTGTCCGTACGGAGAAACCAAATTTTGTTGGACATGATAAGGTTAATCATGAGTCGCTCTGAGCTACCATTTCCTTCAACGGATATGCATTAACAGTGCAATACTTTTTAGAATAAGGTTCCATATAAATCTGTTTGACAGATATCATATTAGATATGAACGGGAAAGAAACCGGGTTTCTCATTCCTGATGATTTGGGTATGCTAGGCATATGTTTGGATGATACCTACTAAACCCAAATAGGATAAGTGCCAATTATAGGTTATCCTAGGGGAAACCATAAATATAGTACTTATGCATCTCACGAGAGAACAATGTTATTGTTGCTCACCATGCGGTTTTCCTAAGAGGAATACCGATATGCAGTGGTAAGTGGGAGGATGGTATAACTCGATGAAAATCGGAGTAATACTGTTCAAGGCACGAAGTCCTTAATGGAACACAGATAGTTCATCAATGATGAAACTATACCATTAATCTTCGAATACACAAGAACCGCGTAGATCAGAGAGAATCAGAAAACAACCTGGGGTATGGGTTTCTGATCTCACCTCATAAAGATGTCAATCTTGTTGAGGTAGACCAACCGACTACGTTTGAGGAAGTGATACAAGGTATCGACTCCCTTTTATGGCAAAGTGCCATGAGTCCAAAATGGATTCCATGTATACAACCTATGTTTGGACACTAGTTGATGTACCACAAGGCATTATGCCTACTGGTACAGTATAAGTCTTCAAGGAAGACATACATGGATGGCAACATACCAACGTACAAAGCTAGGCTTTTAACGAAAAGGTATCGTTATCAACATTGTGTTGATTACGGTTCAACCTTTTACCTGTTGCCACGGTAAATCCATTTGGATGATGCTTACTGATACTGCATATTTCATTTATGAAATGTGTCAGTTAAGATCAAAATCGCTTTCCTTAAACGGAAACCTTTTGGAGGTTGTTTATAACATCCTGCCGATTTTTTCGTACCTAAACCAGCAAACTAGGTTTGCGGGTTGTTCGATCCATGTTTGGATTGAACAAGCATAATGTTCTTGGAGCTGACGTTTTGATGTAATCATAATGGTGTATGATTTAATTGAAAACGAAAATAATTCTTGTGCATATAAGGAGGTTAGTGGGAGCGCACTGACAATGAATGTCCTGTATAAAATAATGATAATATATGTCATTTCTTGGAAATGATATTCCCATAAAACAATCGGTGAAAGCTTGGCTTTCGAGATAATTCTCCGTAGAATTCTTAGGAGTAACAACCTTTATTCTAGAATAAAGATCTATTGGGATAGATTTAAGTTGTTAACACTCTCTGAGAAATTGTACTTTAAAATGTATGTGACCTGGTGTCTCATACGCTTTGAGCGTGTGGAGACACAATCAGACCAATCCGAGTGATAGTCACTGGATTGAAGCTAAGAACATCCGTTAGTATCTTAGAGAACTAAGGATGTTGTCTTAGTCTATGGAGAAGGAGAACTTGAAGTGACTGAGATCGCTGTAACAAGTTTCCAAACCGATAAAGACGACTATAAGTCGCAAACGGTACTATAAAATTTGAATAACGGAATAGTGAGCTGGAAATCTTCAAGCAAGATATTGTTGCCGAATAAACAACAGATGCGGGTTATTGCTGCAGTTGAAGCGGCAATATAAGCCATTTGGGTCGATAATAAATCTAATTAGATTAGATATAGTTCTGTTAGCGGCTGAGCTAGGCGTCAGCACAGGCTAAAGAATTAATGGTCTCATCAACGATCCAGATATATACTTTGATATTCATCTGATTCGTTCGGGTCATACATCATGGTGATGTAATGATCGTATAAATCGCATCGGACAATAATCATGTAAATCCGCTGACGAAAACCTTTTCTCAGCAATTTGAGCCAACCGTACATAGTTCGGGTGTTAGGCACTCGTGTGACTGGCTATAGGCCAAGTGGGAAATTGTTGGACAATTATGACCCATAGCGTCACTATTTGTACAGATCATGGTGTTGTTGTACAAATTAACTATGTGACAAAGGAGATTGCTCTCTTATCATTTGTGATTAGATCACCTTAGATGTATAAATGATGAGAGGTCCCTATGATTTATTCCTGGACGGAGAATGATATGAGACAGTATCAGTCCACGTAGGATAAATCATTAAATATCTCTAGTCAGAGTATTATCGAGATTGGACATCGATAGATACGTAAAAGACTAGTATTGCACTTGTGCGTATTGTGAGGGCACAACGGCATAGTTCTCATATATTTAGGTATTGGATACTCATACAAGTGTAATAGGAGGTTGTGTTTCACCGATGGTACGGGAAACAGCTTCGCTCTGGATAGACCCCCTCGGAATCCCATTGGTAGTATGACTGTTTGTCTATGGGAGTCCGAAATCAGGGTAGGTGTATTTGGTCTTAACCTGAGACTTGCACCGCTAATACTTACGACAATCAATATACTTTGGTTGAGGTCGTCCAGGGCTTTAACCGGTTCTGTGTACGCAAATACTGGGTATGTTGAGAATCGTAGAGTATTGGGTGTGATGTCAAGACGGAAGTATCACTCCAGTCATAATGGAGATGATGTCACGTAGGATACGGTATTAGTGCTCTTAAGTGCTGCGCGGCCATTGGGATATTATGACTAGGTCATGTATATCCGATTATAGAGACTAGTTACCAGACATCCGACATGTGCTTCGTACGGGGCAGACAAAACTCTAGCCCCAGGCCTAGCACGTGACCATCTGATACTAGATCGATATGCACTGACGATGTAATACTACGCCTGATACAGATCCTTCATTCCTATAAGGATATTTCCGGAGAATTGGGTAGGCTGGTGCTTTGCTAGAAGCCAACCTTGTCTCGTGAATCGGTAAAACGTAGTACTTGGTACTTACGTGTTCGGATGTCCGATGACCGTATTTACTGCCAACATATCCGGGGATCACATGGGTCGCTTCCCAATGATTCACCGATGATGTATGACTCGCACTTTAATTAATTTGGGATTAATTTGATGAGAGAGAAAATTAATCTAGGATTAATTACGGAGATTTTTATCTGGGATAAAATATAGTCTAAAGAGAGATAATGCGATTAATTTGGAATTAATCGGTATAATAAATTTAATAGTTAAATTTGATTTTTCTATTTAATTTATTAGAATGGCTAAAATTAATATATCAGATATATTAATATGCAATTGGATTTATTAGGAAATTAAAGTCGGGCTTTAATGCGAACGAACAAATTAATTTTGAATTAATTCGTAAACGACGTTCGTAATATATTTTCGAGGCATCGATATTTAATAAATTAGATTTAATTATTTAAGACGGAAGTTCGTTTAATCGGATTAAACGAAACCGAGCCGCGGCAATGTTCGTATAGATATTTGAATTTTGAATTCAATATGGGGGGCCCATGTGTGGTAGGTGTACCTACCACTCAACTACCTTGTTTGCTTTTTGAAAAACCATTTACCCTCACCTACCAAGTTTAGGGTAAAAGTGAAATGGTTTCACCTAAGGTTAAAAGCAAAAATATCTCTCTCTTAACCTAATTCACTCTTTCTCTCCATCCATCTCTCCTTCTCTCTTTCTCCCCTCAAAGTGACGCCCAAGGGGCTGCCATGGATCTGAAAATGGCGTGAGCAGTGAGGGGAGTTAAGGGGCTGATTTTGTTGATAAATCGGAAGTGCTAGCACACCGAGAGTTATACGAAGTGATAGGGAAACTCACCCACGAGCCGGGAATCGTTTGACGAAGATTGGAGCTCGAAATCTTAGATTCTTGAAGACTCAAAACTGAAATTTTTGAGCAGTGGACTGCATGCAGTGGGCGCACCTTGGAGGGCTAAAAATGGTTTTGTTTGTCTTCAAATCGTCTCAACCGATCAATGTAAGTATTCCGCAACTTCTTTGATATGTATTTCACACATCTTCATGCTTGTTTGATGATCTTGGGACCTAGAATAAAACAAACACTCTTCGTTGAGAGACAATCCTTTCACCTATAGAGAATCGATGTGGACATCGACTCCGTGAAATGGCAATGTGCCATGAATCCGAGATATATCAATGCATGAGAATCAAGTCGGGACTTGTTCCGCTTCCCGAAGGAATTGTTCCTATCGGTTGTAAAGGTTTACAAGAGGAAGCGCGGGCCTGACGGTAGGTTGAAACTTACAAGGTCCGACTGGTAGCAAAAGGTTACACGCAGCGACCTGGCGTCGACTACGATGAAACTTTTTCGCCAGTAGCAATGTTTAAGTCTATTCGGATTTTGCTTTCTATAGCTGCGTATCATGACTACGAGATTTGGCAAATGGATGTCAAAACGGTTTTCTAAATGGATTTCTTGATGAAGAAATCTATATGGAACAGCCTGAAGGTTTTGCGTCCAGCGAAAACTCGGGCATGGTATGTAAGCTTAAGAAGTCCATTTATGGACTTAAACAAGCTTCACGAAATTGGAATCTTCGATTCGACGAGATTATTAGATCGTCTAGTTTTCTCAAGAATTCAGAAGAATCTTGTTGTATCAAAAGGCCAGTGGGAGCATGGTCGTATTTTTAGTCCTATATGTTGATGACATCCTAATCATTGGGAATGATTTAGGTATGTTACAAGGCGTAAAAGCATACCTCTATAAGAATTTCTCCATGAAGGACCTGAGAGAAGCTTCATATGTTTTAGAGATAAAACTCTATAGAGATAGAAAATGAGGCTAATTGGGTTATCCTAATCAACGTACATAGATAAGATCTTGGAACGGTATAGTTTTGGTAACTGTAAGACAGCAAACATACCGTTCAGACATGAGATTCATCTTTCAAAGAATATGTGTCCACAAACAGAAGATGAGAAAGTTAGAATGTCTAACCAACCTTATGCTTCGTGTTTGGGTAGCATAATGTATGCCATGTTATGTACGAGGCCTGATATCAGTTTCGCTGTTAGCGTAACTAGTCGATATCAGTCCAATCCAGGTAATGACCATTGGATGGCCATTAAACATATCCTCAAGTCTCTTAAAGGTACTAAGGATAAGTTAATAATTTATAGAGGAAACGAACTACAAGTTAACGGGTATACGGATTCTGATTTCCAATCGGATCCCGATTATAGAAAGTCTACATCTGGATTCGTATTCACCCTTAACGGAGGTGCAGTTTGTTGGAAGAGTTCCAAATAGGGATCAACAGCAGATTCCACCACTGAGGCGGAATATATTGCAGCTTCTGAAGCTGCAAAAGAGGCTATATGGATAAAGAACTTTATCATAGAATTGGGAGTTGTCCCAAGTATCGAGAATGCAATTCCGTTATACTGTGATAATACTGGAGCCATTGCGCAAGCAAAGGAACCGAAGGCGCATCAGAAGTCGAAACATGTGGAACACAAGTACCACATCATTCGAGAGATTGTGTCGCCAGGGGATATTATCATGTGCAAGGTACCGAGTAAAGATAATGTAGCAGACCCGCTGACGAAGGCCATACCTCCGAAGTTGTTTGATAAACACGTGGAGTCGATGGGTATTAGATACAATCGTTATTGGCACTAGAGCAAGTGGGAGATTTTGTTGGGGTTGGTGCTCAGAGCGCCAATTCCCAGTTGTATTTCTTTTGAATACTTCTGTAAAACATTATTATTATGAATAATATATGCAGTTTCTATAATATAAAGTATCTTTTAATATGGTGAAGACGTAATGACCTTAGAATGATTAGTCATGGTACTGTTGCAAAAGCGTCGCAACTGACATTGAGTAGTATCATGACGTTGTCATTCTCAGACTGTTCCTGGTCTAGGTTTACACTACTTGGTTAGTATAGTAAACCCGTTGAGACCGGTACATGTCGTATACTGGAATATATGATTCCAATGGTTTCTCAATTAACCATTAGTCTTGGAGACTAGTATAGACGTGTGAGTGTTTATAGCGGATAAACATTGAACGACTCACAGAAGATTCTTGATGGATGGTACACCAACGTCAATAAGAATCTTCTCGGGTTGAGTGGCACTTGTGATTCTTAGACTTGAGATGCCATTGTTGGCACATGAGACATCTTCTACACTTAGATGGCAGTCACGTCACCGATCTATTTAGATCAGACCTCCGCCTGTTCGTTGGGTGTAGATAGATCCTCAGGGTGTCCTATGTGTATCAAGATAGGATCCGTCAGTTCTGTGTACCAGAGCATAGGTAGTCCATATAATTAGCAATTAGATAAAACCATGGGCCTGTGGTTAAGTTTAGAAGCTAGTTCTAAACATTCTTTTTGAGATTGCTAATAGAATAGTCCACTGGATAATCCCCAGAGAGATTTGACGTTTACATCTATATCTCTGGGATGTATCCGGATACCAATGACGGAGGAATTATACATTTTCCATGACCTCGACCTGTATGATTCAGTGAGATTATCCTTGATCGTCAAAATTTCGGGTGGATAAATTATGGACACGAAATTGGATTTCGTGACGGATATACCTAAATCTAGAGAGTCTCAATAATGAAATATACTTGTAGAGCACTAGAGCAACATTTATAAATAATATTGATTATTTATATAGTCGTTTAAAAGTTAAACGCAAAATACATGCTAAAGGGACACGATAGTCTTTTTTTATTTATTGTGTATTTACATTTAATACTTGATTAATTTAAATACACATTAATTAATAGTCAAATTGAGATATTTGACTAATATCCTAAATGAATATATGTATTTGATATTTAATGTAAATATTATACATATATTTAATATATTTGTATTTAATTAATTAATTAATTATTTAATTATTAAATGATTAAATTAATTAAAATACAAATATCTTAACATTTGGATATTTGGATTAAATGGCTAAGTTGCCTTTGTTGACTTAATTAAAATATCTATAAAGTGTTATTAGATATTTAATCAAGTTGATCAAATGAAATCAAATGAAATGAAATTAATATTCTTGTATATGCCTTTACCAATTCGGCCAAGGCCTTTGTGAAGCAAGTATATTTGTTTTTCATTTCATTGGTAATAACCTAATACACTTTCTAACCTAAACTCCATTAAAAGAAAACAAGAGAAGCTTGAGAGGAAGAAAGGAAAAGTAAAGAAAAGCTTGGTTTAGTAAGTTTTCTTAACTGCTATTAGAGAGGAAATTGTTCCTTATGTTCTAGCTACATCTTGTGATGTTCTTGATATTTTTTTCTTTATTCTTTGTGTTTTTGGTGAATGGAACTTTGATGAAAGTGTTGAGCATGTATGATGATGGAAGCTTGTGACTAGTGTAGTTATAAGTATTCTTTTATGGTTTTGGAAACTTGTTGCTAATCTAGAGTTGTTGACCCACTCTTAGATGACCTAGATTTGATCTAGAGTTGTTTCATTGTGTTGAGACTTTGGTTGGATGGAAGAATGATGATTGAAGTAATTGATTTAACCAATTTGGTCTAATTTGTCCAATTTGAAGAAGTTGAAATATTAGGGTTTAAGACCTCATCCAAATTTGGGGCTTTTCATTTATGTTGTGTATATGGATGTTTTATATAATGCATAAAGTTTCATGTTGATTGGATTTCATTTGGATATGTCTTGAAGCATGGAATTGAAAAATGCACAATCCCCCCTTTGGAGGCTCTCGGCCAAATGAACAAAATTGGGGATTTTTGTTGCTTTTGGTGTTTTGATGTTTTGAACATGCTAAGTTCATCTTAGAAATGATTTAGAATCATCCAAAATTGATTTGAACAATTTCGGACTCAAAGGAACAAAATACCAAGTGTAAGGGCAATTCGGTAAATTCACTTAAATTTGATTTATGGAATTTTATTTCATAATTTGATTATTGGGTAATTAAATAAATATGTTTATTTAATTAATCCGAGAAAAGTTTTGAAATCGGAAAATTTGATTTTCTACCGTTTCCGCTGCGTTACCGGATTTAGCCCTTAAAACCCCTACATTCTGACCTAAGGTTCTGCAGTAAAATTTTAGCTTCATCCATTAAATAAATGGGAAAAAACTTGAGTCGAATTATATTCATGTTGTAATTTTGGTATGTGTAAGTATTACATACCTCTTCGAATTCCCTTAAATGCTTATAATGGTTTATGATTCTAGACCATGAAATGTGGGTAAAAGTTAGATGACACCTGATTTAAAATTGAAACATGATGCATCTTAGGGGAAAGTAATGTAAGATGATGACCCTAACCTAATGGGATTCATGAATTCTTTGATTGTCCTAGGATGATTAATATCGCCATGCTAAGACTCATGTTTTACCTAATCAACTGGATTTTCATCTCGGTTAGGTGGGTTTTCATTTTGGTTTTCGGCCATTTTAACTGACGGTGAAAGTGTTTGAAACTCTCTATTTAATCTACCACTAGATGATCGAGACCAAAGTCTCATGCAATCTAAATGCAGACTATATGCTAAAATTTAAATATGCAAATGCAATACCTACAAAAAGAAAAAAAATAAGAATTAAATGAAGAAAAAAGTAAAAATAAATGACAAAAGAAAAATAAATAAAGTGATTAAATCTTAAAAACGTCCTCTAATTCTTGTCAATTCAGATCTCAATTGAATTTCTCATTCAACTTTTCAATTTCTCGAATTAGGTTCTCACAAAAATTTATGGCAAAATCTCTAGATGAGAAAGGTTCAAGAAATTCTTTGGCAAAATACAAGTTCCATTTTAATTAAGTTTTATGTCTCATGTATCCTTGAAGAATCAAGTACAAGGTTTGTCTATATGTGCTATGTCTAAGTTCAGAATTCATTTAAGATCAATTAGGATATCATGGATCCACACAAATACAAAGATGAAAAAGGAAAAAAAGTGAGATTGAGAAAATATAAAAAATAAAAAGAAAAAAGAAGAAAAGAAAAATGCAAGGATGTTAAATTGTTATTCTATCTACTAAATTATATTCCCCGGTAGCGGGGCCAAAAACTTGACACACTCACAAAGTGGTTCTTACTTCCAAGTATAAGAGTGTTCAAAGTAATAAAATAATCCTATGAGTCCGAAATCGATCCAGAGGGAATAAATTTAGTAAAATAAAATAACCATTTGAGTAACAAATAAAAATGTTGAATTGATGAAGTGACAGACAATTTTAAAGGGACTGTAACAATAAAATAAAAAGGTTAGGGAATCCACTATTGATATTTCAAATATAGTTAAATCTTACTTTTTATAATATATAAATTATCATTGTTACCTAGTTAATTTACCTCAAGAATTTATTATGCCAAAATATAAAACCAAACATATAGATGGTGACAACATTTGTCTATAACAGATACTCAATTATACCAAATTATATGACAACATTTGAGGAAACATATAGAGGTGGGTTGTCAATTCCCACTTTTTTTTTTATGTTTTTTTAATAATTAAAATTTCTTGCAGTACACTTTGAATTTTTCATCAATTTCGACCTTGAAAACCTCCGAAATAGAAAATATTTAAATTTCAAAATTATAAATATTTGAGTCTTCTTTCATCTGCAAAGTTGGAATTTCTGAAATTGTACACTGTTAGAACACGCTCTTTTCAATTTCTGCCCTCCAAAATCCAAATATCACGTCCATTTTTCTAGTTATGCATTCAAAGTAATATTTCACCTACATAAGAAATAAAAAATCACAATAAAAATATATAAACATATATTTAATTATTATATCTCAAATATGTTCAATTAAGTGGATTAATGATACTACAAGTGTAAAATAATTAAATTCATTTTAATTAATGTATATTTTTTTGTATTTATCACCTCTGATGATGAACTTGTGGATCTGCATAATGCCATGAAAGCAATGGTTAGTTTGATGCATGCAGCAGGGGAAATTAGAAACAGGGTGGATGAATATTCTGTGAAAAACGAAATACCAGAAATCGATTGCGGCAATATTAAAGAAACAGATGATGAATTGAACAACTGGTTGGACAATTTAAAGAATGAGCATTACAGAACCGAAGATTGCATTAATTCTACTCTTGAAATGAATGCTGCTGCTACTAGTGATTTTGCAATTACTGACTCTGGCTCTGGCTCTGGCTCTGATGAAGGAAAGGGCAGTGATGATGATGTTGGTGGTACAAGTACTGAGTCTGGTTCATCATCGGCTGATCTTGAACATGATGTTTCTGATGCTGATGATACTGATGAATCTGGCTGATACATGTTCTTTTTGAATAATTCTCAGGAGCTCTCTGCTGTTTCTTTTTTCAAGGTTCAATGTCTGTTCTTTTAATTTTCTTGCCTTCATATATTAAGCATCCATTCTTTTGCTTCTTGAATTAAAGTTCAAAAAATTGAACTTGAATGGTTTCTCTTGTTATGGTTCAATCTGTACTATATTTCTTGTTAAATTTCTCTTCATGCATGCAGAAAGTTGAGAAGCAGATAGATGAAATTACTTTCAAAGCAAGCG